>JAVJIF010029302.1:0-11076 GCA_038442645.1 Agave tequilana | reverse complement strand
AACAGATACCCAGACAAAGTGACAGAACAAAAACACCTAAATAAAAAAAAGGAAAATGCTTGTTGTGGTCCCACTTGCCAGCATCATATAGTACCAAAGTAGTATACTGTTCAGTAAAATTAGCATTTCTCCAGAGAAAAGCCTCAGCTAATTTGCATAATCAGTTAAATTGACGGTTTGCCTGGGACCTAGAGAAGTTAGAGCCCAAAAAAACACCACAGCCATTTAAATGGTAGTTATTAACTTCAGCTACATATGCAATCAATTCAGTTTGGTTAAAGTACAACAAATTGGATTTAAAACGGAGAATTCTGCAACTCTCATTTGCAGTCAGTGAGGGATGAATTTTTTTGCACTAAATCAGTAGGCTAGCTGATAAGACTTACATGTAATTCTCCACTTGTCCCATATCTATTAAATCTTAAAAGCATCTGTAGTTGAATGGAACAAGAATTCATCGAATTATTAAATATTTCTAGTGAAAGGAAGTTAGATACAAAACAGAACTAGAACTTATGCCAAGGCAGGAATTGTTCTACATCCTTCATGAAACCATAGATATTGCCGCCAGCACACCTCTCCTAACTATTGCCCATTTATTCCAAAATAATCTTTTGGGAAAGGACAAATTGAAATTCCCGCAAAGCTAATTATAGGTTGTTCTTTCCGTCAGAATACTTCTATAATCCGAATACATCTCTGATGACAAAAAGAGAAGGCCATTTGGTTCTTCCTCAATCCTCATAATTGTTTATAATAGATAACTTGTGGGAACAATGAATCCTAAGAACATAATCCAGGCCAGAACCACCTATAAAGTATGCCTAACCAGTTGTTATCAGACAGTGGGAAATTGCAAGTGAGTTGAAGAAACAAGAAGGATTTATTATTTACAGAATTCATAGCATCAACAAGTTCTACTAATGTTTCACTTTTTTCCATTTTTGAACATCATAGCTGCACCTTCTTTTTCTTTTTTCTTTTTTTCTTTTTTTGAGAATATCCATAGCTACTATTAGCCAGTGCTTGAAACCAGCATTTCCTACAGTCCTTAACATTTCCTACAGTCCTCCTTAGTGCCTGATCTAGGCCTCGGGGATTGTTTAACCTTAACGTGATTTATTTTCTTAATGTCTTGATTCTCCAATCACTGGGGAGCAACACAATATTAAACAGTAAAAACCAGATAGGTTTTACTAAATTTATTGCTTTAGGCTCATACTGAGTCTGACAACTGGATCTTAGTCCTATAGAAGATTGAGATTATTACAAAGAATTGAATCCAAATTTCATGCACACTACCATTGCAAAGTATGGCGTAAGAGAATCATGATGACTTTTCTCCATACAGTCTCATGGCAAAAAATTATGGAATGACTAACTGTCAAAACGGAAAGAGGAAATATGCATACTGGTGTGAAGAGAGCCTCAGGCGCCTGAAACCGTTCAGTGCCGACCTTGATAACTCTTCCATCTGGCAGCTGATGAAGAAAACTCAGAACTCCAATAATATAAGAAGATAAAAAGTAAACACAATACAAATATATAGTAAAAAAAACAATGGAAGCTTAACCCTGATTACAACATATAAAAAATGGACATAAGTTCAGTCATAAACAGAGATAAGGAACTAGGTCTGAGATGATATCTAATTATGCAAGGTGATGTGACTAGGATCTTTCATATTTATAGTAAAAGTATTCTAGTGTGTTTTAGATCCACATAGAAATTCTCAAGTAACCAGATAAAGATCAGATTTCTTTAGATTTAGGCCCCAATTTCTTTTTTCTTAATGTTTGTAGGATTATTCAAGGATCTTCTTAAGATTACTCAGAGACATTTGTACTTTGATTAAAATGTAACATCAAGAATGAGATATGATCCTCAGACTAATTTTGAACAAAGGATAGAAGAAATTAAACAATTACATATCAGTATTTGTGTTCTCTTCTCTTCTTTTCTTTTTCTTTCCTGTCTTTGTGCATGTGTGTATCCAGCAATCTGTCTTCATACAATGACATTCTGATCAGAGAACGAAAAAGGAAGCAGACAGATTCAAGGAAGCAAATAGATTCAGATGAGTGCAAAATGAACATTGAAAAGGGTGAAGAGAATTAAGTGAAGAAAGGAGCCCAGAAAAGACATGAATATAGGGAGAAATAAAAACATAAGTGATGACAGAATGAATATGGTTACAAGATGATTCACTTACAGTGTAATTCTTTACCAGAATGGTAGTTTCTAAACCTAACTGGTATTCACGCTTGTAATCGTAGCTGCAAAAGATAATAATTTACCTTGATTTCAGTGAGACAGCACGACAATCAAAAGCAACCAATATAGGCAGGTAATATTGACCAGATAGAACATACCTGATGTAACAGAGCTTCTCTTTTATGTCCCTTACAGTTTCAAAATCTGCAGTCTTATTCATTGCATACCTTTATAATGCAACAGTTAGCTTGGTTAGAAAGATGGAATCCATTTTCAGGAATATTGTATATTATGCTCATATTTCTCAGCTAGTATCAGTAGTTCTTACCCTCTCCGGGAAAGTAGATCAACAAGGTAAGATGTTATGTGTCTGCCAGCTACATTCATTCTCTTTGTGAGATGTGGAAATGAGTACCCATCCACAACAGGCACCTGAATAACTAAAAGATAAGAAACAATGAAGGTGGAAAATAGACAAATTTGGGCGTGGAAAAAACTTCAAAATAAGAAACAGTGATGCATGGCGGGGTAGGCAAGTCAGGAAATAAGAATACACACATCGAACCTGTCAAGCTAGTGTAGATACAAAACACATATGTTTCTTTGGATAACTTGAGCACCATCAGAACTATTATACCCAAATGAACCAGCATAATTTATATGACAGACCATCAAAATCCATATAGGAAATTTCGATCTACAACGGTGCAAAATGCCAAAAACCAAAGAAAATATGTGTTCGTCTTTCCTACTATCTTTCATTTTACTAAACAAACAGTTTGATAGCAAAAAGAAATCCAAACTGATAATAATCTAGAAAAACTAAATGTGGTGACTTTTCTCCATATGTGTTTAAGCCAGGTGATTAAGAATGCAAATGGTTCACAAGCCCTGCCGTCAGTTTTCTAAGTTCATCGAAAAGGCAGATTCACACAGAAAGCATCTAAGTCCAGAATATCTAGCTAAATGTGAACTATACAAACAACAAACAGGAAGGATTAGACACCCTGATGAGCGAGAAACATTTTCCCGTATAGCTACAAGTGAAGTTGGGTTCATGGTATGCAGCTACATAAAGTATCCTGAGCCTTGTATGTCTAACAATTTTGCACTACACCAGAAACACAGAGGATATGTCATCCCCATGCACTAGGAAGCATTGGTTCATATAGCTACACATGAAGCACACGAGATTAAAAACGGTGGAGTCTAGGCACGCTAGAATGGTTATTCATTGGATATGAGACAAGAGTTCACTATATCGTGTGGTGCATGCGAAAAACAGTTTAAAAATCAAGACAATACTCATGATTTTACAGCATTATGGTGCTTATTTGACCTGGGCACACCCCTCATTTCATGAGTTAGCACGCAGAAAATAGTGCCACTTGTTTTTTCTTTTTCAATCGTGATCGATTTATATCACATAACCCAATATCTTCCACCACCACCACCCCCCAAACAAAACAACCTTCCCCAAAGGGCATACAAAGGAAAAGAAAATAGAAGTGGGGGCAAAAAACATTCTATCTCAATCAGACTAAAATTTCCATAATGATTAAATACATAAGCATTCATCACCTATCCTCCTAGAATAAGTATTACCATTTATAAGTATTTTTCTGCATCACCAACATATCTTTTAAAATTTTATCTACAATTATATTTCAGAACAGCTTCTCTTTTCATATATGCTAAAGTTTATATTATACGTTTGCAATTTCCTTATCCTCGTTATGTACTCAGTTTTATATACAAAGTATATTAAAATTTCTTTCTATCCAGCGCCTACCCCTTTTCCATCAGTTTTTTAATATTCTACTATAGTTGAGTAGAGTTTCTTCCCATCCAAAATGCATGACATCTTGCCTATCGGATACTACATCCAAGTTCTGATGTCATACATCATTTCCAAAGGGATACTGCACCCTAGCACCACTAACAACATTGCAACAAGTCTCTGGAAGGAAGTTTCCTAGCCCTAATGCATATTTTGTAAGAGTTCATTTCCTACCATTCTACCTAATGCAACTTTAAGTTCACACTGATTCAGAACCACACTACTTTACACAGTGTTGGATTGGTGGCCGTGTAGAAGATAAGACGTTAACCACGTTACAGACAGCAAAATGCATTTTATTTTATTTTCCAACAAAAACTACAACTCTATTTTTTGTTTTTTCTAGCAAAAGAAAGGAACAGTGCCTAAGATAAACGCATTTATGAATTTATTGATTCCTGACCCCTAGCACCGTAACGACACTGCAACAAGTCTCCGGCAGGAAGTTTCCTAGCCCTAACACATATTTTGTAAGAGTTCATTTCCTACCATCATACCTAAGCCAACTTTAATTTTACACTAATTCACAACCATGCTACTTTACGCAGGGTTGGATTGCTGGCTGTGTAGAAGATAAGACATTAACCATATTACAGACAGCAAAATTCATATTTTTTTTCTTTTCCAGCAAAAATTACTACTAACTTTTTGTTTGTTCAAGCAGAAGTAAGGAAAAGTCCCTAAGATAACACATGGATGAATTTATTGATTCCTGACCCTGCCCACTTTTTTGCTTACATTAAGTAGTCAAATTGACTTCCACTTCCCTATTTACAGCAGCCAAAAAACTCCTGCTGCAATCAAATTTGGCATTCTAATGTCATGGAATGGAAATAAAGTTATATGAAACCTCTCTTTACAGCCTAAGTTAGGAAACAAAAAATTCTTAAGTCTTGACAAAATTTTACAAACAATTCAAATCAACATGTTTGACATGAAAACTAAAGGTTCAAAATGTTTTCCAATTCTCCTCATCATCCATGCTCAAATGATATTATCCATATTCTTTTCATTTCTCATAATATTAAACAATCCCAAGAGTTTCCCCCAAGATTTCATGAATTTACATTAGGTATCCATTTGTGATTAAGCCTCCAGTACATATTAGACTTATCCACCACACGAAAACTATAATAGCTAAATCTAACAAGATACTCCACGTCACCGCCTAAGACTTCGCCATATCCACTGGGTTCAGCAAAGGTGGAGAGTGATCTATGAAAGACTTGACAAAACTCTATGTTGTGAACCAGACGTAAAGCCTCCCTAAATTGGTGTCAAATTCCTGATTAAGGAAATTAGGGAAGAGAGTGACTTGCAATAAATCCGAGAAGTCAATTGGTCATAGACAAATCTACCTTATTGATCATGTAATTTAAGTTTGTGACCCAATGATTGGAGCTCCAAATTTATCTTACAGGAAGAAAAGGTCTATGCAAAAAAAAAAAAAAAAAAAAAAAAAAAGAAAGAAAGAAAGGTTTTCTATACGGAATCACATTCAACTCTAAGCTACAACTAAGAAAAATAGAAAGCATAGAAACATTCTGAGTATGATACACCTCGGTTGCAAATAATGTCGCACAAAGCACGAATATATACCTGACAAATAGAAGACAAACATAACTAGAACATCAGCTTTGTTCCAGGTGATTTTTTTGGGCATTATTGTCATTTAGAATGCATTGGTACAGTTAATTCCCTTTCCCAATTCAAGCAATTATAGGAATAGATATTGGAAGCATGTCCAGATCAAATAACCGTGAAGATTTTTGAAATTTGTCATTTTTAATGTGTTAAGGTAAAATAAAAGGGCAAAACAACATAAAAGCAAATACAATTTTATAGTCAGAAGTAACAGATGGGTTCAGCAAAGGTGGAGAGTGCTCCATGAACTTGACAAAATACCATGTTGTGACCTGATATCAAGCCTCCCTAAATTGGTGTCAAATCCTTTTAAGGAAACTATGGAAAACTAGCAACTAGACATAATCCGAGAACCCAATTAGTTGTAGGAAAATCTACTGGACCATGCGGCAAGGAGGAACTCCTTCTCTGAAAATAAGAAAAGGTTGATGAGAAGGAAAGATAAAAGATTTGCCATATGAAATTGCATTCAGCTCTAAGGTATAACTAAGAAAAATAGCAAAATAGAACATTCCAAATGGGATACACTTTGGTTGCAAATAATCTTGCACAAAGCTTACTGTGTTTACTAAATATGATGCACAAATTTATAGGTCCTGACAAAATACATATAGAAGATATAAACTTAACCAGAAAATCAGCTTTGTTGTAGGTGATCTTTAGGCCTTATTGGCATTTGTAATGCACGGTACAGTTTATTCCCTTTCCTAATTCAAAATTTCAAACAGTGATGGGAATTAGATGCCAGAAGCATGTCTTGATCAAAGAAACATGAAGATTATTAAATTTTGTCATTTTAGTGCATTAAGGTAAGATGAAACAAAAAACCAAATTAAGAGCAAATAAATTTGTATAATCAGAAATACCAGAGATACAGAATTACTGCAAAGCATCATACCACATGAGTGACACCGTCGCCTGAGTCAATAACGAGGCCAGTGAGCAATCCTGTGAAGAAACACGGGCCTTATCGAACAATAACACTTGATGTCTAGATAACTTAAGTTGAATGATGGAGAAATTGTCAATGGCACATATAAGAAAAATCAGATTGTGCATATAATGAACGTCGATAAGTCAAGTTGATCTAACTGCAATTTTTTCTTCCTACATTGCACTAGTGTCGTTGCACTGAAACTGAACTCAGCATAGCAAAGATACCAAAAATAGAAAATCTACAAGTACCTTGAGCATATAACGTCAAAACTGCTTGAATTTGAATGAAGACAGCACTAAAATTGTATGTCTCGAACATGGTTTCTATCTGTTGCACATGAAAGGCAGCTTGTAAGATCAAGAACCAGAATACAGAATAACTTTGACAATCAAGAACCAGAACTCGCCATTTTTTCACGGTTTTTTGAAGGATTGAGAGGTGGATCTGTGAGTAAAATTTGCATTCTGTTGGATCTATCTGCATTAAGAGATGTAGAAGCCAAAACTCAGTTATTCTTAGTTGAAGAAATAATGATAAAAGGATATTGATGGCATGCTGCAAACCTCGAGACAAACAAAACTTGTTAAGGTTGTAGACATGTTTAGACATTCTGACAACCAACCACTCTCAGTAACAAATCAAAGCCCTTTGTCATTGTTTCAAGTTTCAGTTGCCACATAAGAGTATTGAAAATACCTTTAGCTCATTATAAAATGCATGGTTCCATACATGAACCATATCTTCCCAATTTTGTACAATCCCATTGCTAACAGGGTAAGATATATCAAGTTGGTGTCTCAGGTCTGCCGACGCTTCTCCCACAACAATATCCTATGACAACAAAAAAGGACCAACAGCTTACGCTTACAAGATATTCAAAAGAAATTGATATAAATTCATTGTGCATACTGTAGAAAGTTATTCAAAAGTCCATTTCCAATTGAGAGCAGACTTCTTCTTATTCCTTCTAACTTTGCAATTGATGTCCAAATGTGAAAACTCACAAACATTGTAAGAATTTCATGCTCCTAGACAGTCTATATGTTCTCGTCATAAATTCATAAACAGTTCAAAAAGCAATTTTAATACTGGCATAAGGAAAGTAAGCATATAAATTCTGACCTTCACTTTTTGTTCAGTGAGTGACTCCTCATATCGAAGCAACGGCCTTCCGACTACGCAAGGGAAAACGGAGGATGGGAAGTTTTCTCCAGCAAAGCCACACTTTACATACTGCATCATTTGGAAGCATCAGTTTCAGACCATTTCATTTACTACTTGAAATAAATCATGGCTATGTCTAGCATTTACATTGTTCTAGTTTGGGATTTGAGAACAATTGGCAACAGGTTAACGATAAAGTTTCAAATTTATGAAATTTATGAAATAATATGAATTAAAACATAGAATTACCTAATTGAACTCCCAAAACTATACTCAAACTGAAAAGTAAAACCCCAAATAAAACCCTAACAGGTCTTCTTCGAATCTGGCAAGATCAGTTGCGAGCTCCTTGGCCACATTTACATCGCCAACACATAAAAAGGGTAAATTTGAAGAGGATCTCACTTAAGAGGTGGTCTACATATCATTCTAATGTGTTGGATCTTAGACAAAAGATTTTAAATCGAGGAGGAAAATCGAAATACTAGATCATGGTAAAATGCTCTAGATTCAATAGAGAAAGGGAAGAATTAGATATCGGGATTCATTGACATTTAGAGAGAGAGAGAGAGAGAGAGAGAGAGAGAGAGAGAGAGAGAGAGGTTGAAGATGAGTAGAAGTACCCTGTGCCATTGTCGCAGACCACGACGTTTCTGTTGTCCATGTTCGTCTCCCCTTTCCTCTGTCTCCCTCTCCCTCGTCTCTGTGAGTGTGAGTGCGCCTTCTTTTTCTCCTTTGTTTTTTTAGCATGTGTACCCTTGTATTTCTGAAAATTACTATTTCAATTTTTTGCATTTCTGCATAAAATTGTGGTTTTTGAATTATATACCCTTTTACAAAACCCATATGGGCAAAACAGTTAATAAACTAATATACCGCCGTCGGGTGATGGGAAAGCGACTGACAACGACGACAGCGGTGAGAGAAAGAGAGGAGGGCGAAGAAGAAGGGGGGAGAGCGAGAGAGGGGATAGAGGGGAAAGGAGAGCTAGAGAGAGGGGGTAGAGGGGAGGCGGGAGAGCCAAAGAGAGGGAAGGGGGGAGCTGGTGGCAACGGATCAGGGCAAGGGAGGGATAGGCGGAAAGTGAGAGAGAGAAGACGGACAGATGGACGGATGAATACAATTTTGTGAACTAGTCATGGGAGAAAAACCTGCTTCGATCGGTTTGATAAATAAAGGTAAATTTAAGTAGATTACCGCTTGATGGTGAAACCGAGCGGCGAAGAGAAGAAAGATAGAGAAGGGGGGGAGAGAGAAGATAGGGGGGAGAGAGGGGAGAGGGGAGGGCGGTTGGAAGAGGGGAAAAACGGCTCTCTCTAGCTCTCTCTCTCTCTCTCTGGATGACAGACGGACGGATAAAGTCGAAGGAGTTACGGGAGAATCCTCACTTCACTCGGTTTGATTAAATTATAGTTATGTTGAAAACAATATTATGCTTAATTAATTTTAATGCTATTTTCTTATATCTCTTCAAATTTATCCTCACTCACTAGAATTATATTTAGATAAATAACACAATCATATTTTTGTTGGAAAATATCGAGACAAATAAATGGATCCAGTTACATTTCAAATGTTGTAAATATCAAGCGACCCATGCTTGATTTCTTAAATTACCATTTATTCAATTTTTTACTGAAATTTTATTTGACAGCACTAACTATAAATATGCTAAATTAGCCTTTTACCCTTGTCATCTACAAATCGTGCCATTGGTTATTGGTCAATGATGTATCTAATTTTGTTATATGTATATATATATGGGATTTTTATACCTCAACCATCAGCTGAGAGAGTTTCTCAGCCGACATGACGTGGCTTCATATTAGTCGCAAAGAAGTCAAAATTTAGGCGGTAAAAAGACAAAACATCCTGCTAAAAAAGACCCTCAACCACTTTACCACTACCCAATGACTACAATACCCTCAGTTTCACTTTTAACTTGGCTATAACTGTTCCTCCACCAAAAAATTACAGATCTGAAATTTTAGTTTTTTCAAACAAAAAAATTACAGATCTTGATTGCTAATTTTTTTTAAAAGATATTTTAATCACAATAAAAAATCTATTATCGCGACTTGAAACAGTTTATTTAGTTTTTTTTTTTTTGTTTTCTGAAACTGCAATCGAAGTCGCATTTCTGAAAAGAAAAATTTTAGATTTAAATTTTTTAACATCATTTTCACTTTTTAGATTATTTTGTTTTACATTGTGACCTTGGTCGCAGTGTTACAGTTTTTTTTTTCCAATTAGGGTCACAATATTTTTTTGACTTGGTAAGCTAAATAGGATACTACGACCGTGGCCGCAGTCTTATGAAACAAGAGTCGCAGTCAATTGAAGCAGTGATGAAGATTTTATAAGTTAATTAATTAAGATGATTAGAAAATTGAGACTTCGGTTGTAGTCTTATATAACAGCAGTGTCTTTGAGAATATTTTGTTAACACTGCGACCTTGATCATAATATTTTTTATTAAGTAATCTAAATAGGATATTGCGATGTGTCACATTCTTATAAAACGAGAGACGTAGTCAATTGAAACAGTGAACAAGGTCTTGTAAGTTAAATAATTAAGATGATTAGAAGACTGCGGTATTGATCGTAGTCTTATGTAATAGCAGTCTTTTTGAAAAGTTTTGTTTGATAACACTGCGACCTTGATCGCAGTATTTTATAACTTATTTTTTATTTTTGCGACCAAGGTCGCAGTCTTTTTATTAATAAATTTTAATTGGACTGCGACTTTGGTCGCTCTTCTGTAAAACAAATGGTTTGAATATGAAATTTCATACTGCGAATATGGTCACAGAACTCAATTTTATTTGATAGTTTATTATTATGAATGCGACCAAAGTCGCAGTCTTGATGAAAAAGATAACTTTTAAAATATTTTTTCCTGCGATTTTAGTCGCGATACTGACAGATTGGTTATATAATTATGTGTATTTTACATGTCTTTTAGATTCTAAATCGAATGGCCAATATTTTCGATGATGAGAAATTTCTGATAGGCTTTCCTTTTGAAGAAGAAGAAGAAGAGAAGAATCACGATGAAAATATTGAAGCTGACATTTCGAGGGAACAAGAACCTGTCAAAATAGCTGATGGATATTTAGCTACAAACTAAAAATCAATATCTGAACCCGCTCTATTTTTTAGAACGACGTTCTCTACGAGTCAAATCCTAAATCTGAAAGCGTGAGGAGACACAGAGAGATAAACATATAAAAAGGGAGAAAATAATAATAAAGAATATAAAACTAATACATCATCC
>JAVJIF010029301.1:0-64727 GCA_038442645.1 Agave tequilana | reverse complement strand
CCAGTAGCCCCGCCAAGCGCTTTAGTGATTAAACATTGTTCGCTTGACATGCCTCCAGCTTACTTAACTCTGTTTGATTGTGCTTGACTATCATGCTCTATATATTCTTCTGCTGGCTGTGAAGAGTTTGAAATGTTAATTATATGTTTTTCAGTATCATGTCACCTGACCTGTTAATCACCCGACAACTGATATCTGACTCCTAACTTGTTACCGGTATCACATCTCATATACCTGAACCCAGAGGGATGGCGAGTGGAGCTAAGTGTCACACGGAGCAAAGTGCCACGCCACACACATAGTGGGAGCCACCTCTTGATATCCGTGAGGGTCACCTCTAGGTATCCACATCGCATCCTCTTTGCACCTGTTACCCGGAATGCACATGGTATGGAGCTAAAGCTAAGTGTCACACGGAGCAAAGTGCCCCACCACGTGCAAAGTGCCACACCACACATGTGGTGTGGGCCACCTCTTGTATCGGTGAGGGCCACCTCTAGGTATCCACTGCCGCATTCGTGGTTTTTTGCCTTTCTGATCCAGCACCTGATACGTAACAATAATAATATTAGGAGCGTGAGATATTTAGTCTCTCCTTCGTTGGGTACTGGTACTAACATATCAGATCCAAATGAGTTCTACTGAAGTACACATCTTAGTACGGACTACTAGTGATGTGAAACACTAGTAGAGAGATGATTGAAATATCAAACGGTACTAATGTTTATTATTAGATAGCCTAAATGTAGCACATTAATTTACTCTTGCATATGAATTGCCTTGTTATTATAATCCAACAATTCATACTATATAACTTGAGCTGGACATCTTGTTTTACTAAATATGGTTCTAGGTTGCCACACGGAATTTCCTGACCTCTATTTACTAATTGTACTGGCATGCTTGTGACTCAACACATGACCCTGCATCAGATAAAACTTAATTACCAAATAGTAATAAAGTCAGGAGAGGTGTTATGAATTACTTCCTCATCCGAATAATGGTGTTCGTATATCAAAGTTCGGATTGGGTTCTTCTGGAGTGCAGACCCGGTGTCAACTGCCAGTGATATGGGACACTGGAAGGAAAAGATTAGAATAACATGTGACACTGATTGTTACTATTTATGATTAAATTATCCTACCCATCACCTGTATATGATCTCTGTGACACACTAATTACCCTTGACATTCTTGTTCTGCTACGCTGAGGGCAACTCAAGTTGCATGAACTCAGATGATAGTGACATAGGGTATATGGTATATAGATGAGGGTTTATTTGTTTGGATTATCCCCTTGACGTATCAATCTCATGAATTCAAAATCTGAGCTTATACAACAAGTTTTGTTCACATTGACTTTCCTTCTGTAGTGGTACAGTACAGTCTATCTGATTATATTAGTAATGACTACTCCACTTTCTGTACTAATTCTAATGGAACGTCCATACATATAAGAATAGAATGCAAAGTAGTAAAACTATTCAATATAAAATAATATGATGTACTGAAAATAAAGAGTGTCAACTTCTACGAATCAATGTGAATAGTGACAGTAGTCAAAAGTAGAAGGAAACGAGGAGCATCGAGAAGCCACGTATATTGGCAGATAGGAATTTTCAAACCATTGTTATGAAACATTTGCTATAAGAGAGCAGAAAATACATAGCTTACCTGATAGTATCAGAGCGTGACAGCAGGTGGGTTTGCTACTCTATAAATAGAGGAGATTTCTTTGATAAGCTTTGTCCCAAATGTACAAGTTTCCCTGTAACAAACAAATCAATAGTAAAAACACAAAAGAAAGAAAGAAAAAGGAAAAACTCGAATCCTTCTTTACCCTTGTGCGTAATTGGGAGGCCGGGAATGGTCTTAATGCCAAGCTCTGCAAATCCTACTGATTGACAGATCTCAAGCCAAGGCGCTACCTGGCGTCTGGAACCGTGTTCTTTTCATTGACACACTGTGTTGGAAAGAGAGAGGATATTATCGAGGAAGTCGACAAGGATCGTCGAGGGATCGTCGAGGAAGTCGTCGACAAAAGACGAAGGAAGCAGCAGCAGCAAAACAGGTTAACAGCAGCAGCAGCAGGAGTTCGGTCGACCGGCCCGGTCGACCGCCCGTAGTAGCAGGAGCTCGGTCGACCGGTTCGGTCGACCGACGTGCACAACATGCACAAAGGCATGAGCGGTCGACCGCCCAGTCGACCGCAGGAGGGCTCGGTCGACCGCCCGGTCGACCGACTGAAGTGACCCAACTCTCGGTTAGGAACGGTCGACCGGCCGGTCGACCGGCGTATGGGGTCGGTTGACCGCCCGGTCGACCGACAGTCGGGTTGCGGGCTGCGATTGCTTATTTAGAAATCTGTTGTATTTAAACGGGATTTCTAAGGTTTTGTTGTACCAAGGAAAGTAGCAGCTCTCTTGATACTCAGAGGTGCTGCATCCATTGTAATTGATTGTCTAAATCAATAGAATCTCTCTTTCATTGCCCCGAGGACGTAGGCAACAAGACCGAATCTCGTTAATCGTTGTTTTCGTGTGTTCTTTCTCTGGTTTTTGGTATTTGTGCTGTTTTGGGAATTTGTTCTTTGTGCTTGGGAGATTCAGGGATTCCTCTTCTGGTTGTTGTCGGTGCACAACACACTGAACAACGAATAATGCAAGCTGGTTGATAAATGCTAATGGATTCAACAGTCAATAACAGAATGACATGGAATAGAGTGAACTTACTGTCAGATGCTCTGTACAAACAGCTGTTTCTGACACAAAAAATCAATAGAAACACATGCAAATGCTTTCAGCTCCGGTTGCTTCTGAAGTAACCAAGTAATTGATGGTCTTCAGTTATATTGCGAACTGAGGACAAAATGACTGAAAATTACAAATGCTCATCAATAGCAATAACTCTTTACATACTATGTTCACAGGAATCCGTCATAATGCTTCTAGAAATAAAACATCAAAACTCTTCTGAACATATATTTGCTTCTCAGAATCAATCTGACATGAAGAAAACCCGAAAGTCTTGCTACATTCTTTCTTCCTTTGATTAACCAGTGCGTTTACATTGTTTGTGAATGAAATACAAGTTATGCTACCATTGCTATGAGTTAGAATTGGCGTCACTATAATTGAAAAGAAAACAAATTCTTTCTGTACACCTTTCCGCAGCATGATAAGACCCTCTGGATGGAGTGATATATTGATAACATTTACAAGTTAAACATAGTAAACCATCCCAACTTCGAGCAACAAAGAATGAGGCACCTTCAAGAGAGCATCAGGCTCTCTGCAGTTCTTACTGAGGAAAGCATATGCGAAGTCAATGGCAATTTTCTTGATGAGAGACGAAGATTTCTTAGCCTTGGCGACCGGGCGTCCAAGAATGTAGACGACACCAGAATCCTTGGCTTTCAGGATATCCAATGACTCGTCCTTGTGAAGAGAACCCTCTGCAATACCATAGTCCTCAAGTTTCACTAAAACAGTACATGTACTGGACATCACGTTTGCTGCCAGATATTGGGTTGATAGCACGGAAACTGGAACATCAATACACTCATCATCTGATGCTCCAAAGTCACAAGACTGCCCATCCTTGGGTATCAACACTTCTTCCATCTCCACAAAAGCTATAATTTTAGACACCAATTTGTTCTCAAAATCATGATTATCTTGTTGGAGTTCTTTGTAACCGTACTCACAATGCATCTGAACATGTGGAAATCTTTCGGCCCTATCCTTCCCACAAGAAACCTTTCCCCTTCAGAGACATAGGGAACCTGAACTGACTTGATGCACACAAAAACTAGAACCTGATGGAAAGCAGGTAAATTTGTTGCAAAGTGTCCGAAAATGGCCGGGACCCCAGTCACCAAATCAGCATATACTAGCCCAATCCCAGGAACCCGAACAATACCAAGGGTAGGTCCTAAAGCTAGTATCCTTTGCACTGAGACCTTGTTCTCTAAGGCAAACTCATGTTTTTTTAATGTCCCATAGTTCCATATGTACATCACACTCATAAAGACCATGGAGAGAATGAGAGGGACCCAACCACCTTCCGGGATCTTGATGAAGGAAGCAGAGACGTACAAAAGCTCTATAGATCCAAAAAGCATGAGAAAAGCAAACGCGTTAATTATCTTTTGCTTCCACACAATTATTATCACCAATGACATCAAGAAAGTGGTGGTGAAGATGACAGTCGTGACAGCAAGGCCTGCCAAGGATTTCAACTAATCAGTTCAGTCTTGAGCAACATCCTCCGAATTAGATTGGACTTTTTAAAATATATATATTATAATAAAAGAGAAGGACATACCATATGCATGGCCAATCATGTTAGTGTCCCGTAATCCTATCGTAACGGCTAAGCATAGACACATGAGAATCCAATTGACTTCAGGAATGTATATCTGCCCATGGATACGGTTTGAAGTGTGTACTATTTTCACATGAGGAAAACAGCTCAGTGCATGGCACTGGCCTACCATGGAGAAGGTTGCTGATATCACGGCCTGGCTTCCAACGACAGCTGCCATAGTGGCGACTATAAATACTGGCCAAAATACGGCTTCTGCAGATTATGAAAGGCTTTTAGGAAGTGATTAAGTGGAAGAAAAAAAAAATCTATGGTGAAGAAGAGTATTAGATGTCTTGAACAGAAAAGAGATTGACAAGGTCTTGCCTGGTATTGCTTTATAGAAACTTCGCTGGATATCATCATGGTGTTTAGAAAGAAATGCTGCTTCACCCATATAAGCAAGAATGAGACAGGGATACACCAGAAACGTGAAAGCAATCTGGCATTACAGGCATATTTTAAGAATCAGGATGAAAACAAATAATTAAATACAATTCAAAAAAAAAAATTAACTCGTATTCAAAATTTCTAATAGTAGAAAAAAATTATCTACTTGCCTTAATTGAAAGTGGGGAGAAATGGCCCAAATTGGCAAACATCGTCTCTGAACCTAAATAAGAAAAATCAGTACGTAAAACAGTGCCTATCAAGTCTCTTTCAACTTCTTTAAACAAAGTGAAGATCACATTATATTGAAGATTAGAACTTTCTAGCACATATGAAAAGGAAGATACCTGTGATACAGAGGACCACCCCTCCTAATGACTTCCATCCTTCCAAACCAGTGCTCCTGAGAAACCTATACATATAGCATGGTGAAAGTGCACGAAAAATGTCGGGATTCCATCGGTATATGTTATATATTCCAATCCCACTAATGGAAAGAAGCCATGCAATGACAATTGGTGCAAACATGAAACCAACCCTGTGTGTTCCATGGTGCTGAAGGGAGAAGAGAACCACCAAGATTACACACGAAATTGCGACAACGTAATCTGAAAAAGTTTTAACTGGATAAAAATGATGATCCAAAGTACAAGTGATCATCTTGCATTAAAATGGAAGGACAAATTTTTGCAGTGAGTCTGAATGAACTTACTTTCATGAAGTTGTGTAATTTTCACCCTGACTCCCGATACTGCAGAAAGAACTGAGAAAAGAAGAAAAATACATGTCAGTCTCTACATGTCTATACCTACACAAATTTAAAATTAAAAGAAAAGAAAACAACATTTATGTTTCACCAATGAAAACTCTCTAAATAATTTCACACAGACCCTGTATATCGTGTTGTGCACTTATCTAAAGGTCACAACTCACAAGCTTGACAACATGTTATTTAAATTGATGAGCCTGACATGGTTCTGAAGATATGCAGCAGAGACAGAAGAGTGAACTTTAGGAGAGAAATCACTATATAAGCAAGACCTAGTGGGTTGGACAGACACCATTAATTGATTGACAGACTTTAAAAAAAAAGCTAATTTCATGTATAATCATTGATGGAGTTGATCCCCACGAAAGCAAAATGGAAGAGAACTCACGTGGCAATGTCAACTACATGCCATTATGAAAACATCTGATATCGATTGACTGTCAGTGACATTAAACAAGTGAAGAAACGAATGACAAATGAATCTTACCATAGCCAAAAGTTATGGCATTTATCTAGGAAGAAGGATTACAAAGCCAAAGGAGATAGTTAATATGGTTAGTGTTACCGCTTTATATTGCAACTATCACTCCTCAGGGCACGAGGATTATAAAATATGGTAGAAATGATACAATAACTAAAAAGAATCTAACTTCTTAAATATAGGAACATATATAGAAGAGTTTGTTTGAGGAACCACTTTGAAATTTTCTGCTGCTACTAAATAAAACGGGCACTAGGTTGCTACAAAATAAAACGTAATGTGCAACCATAGCCTTTTACGACTTACGGTATTTGTTTTTGTCGTAAAAGGTCGGCCTTTTACGACTTACGGTGTTTGTTTCGTCGTAAGTCATAAAATGCACTTACATCTCACTTACGATCTATTTGCAACACAAACAGTTAATTTTATGGTCATGTAAATCCCACTTACAGCCCACTTGCAACACAAATAGTTAATTTTGTGGTCATGCAAATCTATATTGCAGACAGTTAATTGCAATTAGATTAATTTTTTAAATTATGAGAATTTTTAATTATTAGATTAAATATAATTATTAGATTAAAGTTTTTATAATAATTTAATAATATTTTATGCATTTAATATTCAATATATTTATTTTTATATATTTTTAATATTTACTAATATTTAATATTTTTAATTATTTAATATTTAATATGTTATATTTTTAATATTTTTAATTTGTTTTAAATTATTTAATATTTAATATGTTATATTTTTAATATACTTTTTTTTGTATTTATTGGCATTTTTTATTTTTATTGGTATTTTAAATATTTATTAATATTTAATTTTATTTATTTATTTAATACATAATTATTTAATACTTAATATATTTAATTTTTAATATTTAATAATTTTTACTTTTAATTAATTATTATTATATTATATTTTAAATATATTTAATTTAATTTTAATTATTTAATTTATTAAATAATTATATATTATTAATATTTACTATTATTAGTTTTTATTAGCATTTTTAAAATATTTTTAAATCCCTAAACAGTTAATTTGTAGTCAACTTTTTCACTTACAACTTACATATTACGACAACCAAACACCATAAAACACAATACACTTTCTCACTTACAATTTTAGATTACCAATCAAACACCATAAAACTTATTTGCATGTAACTCATTTACAACTGTAAAAGAGTTTACCACTTACGAATTATGACTTACGGCCAATTACGACAACCAAACAGACCCTAAATACATTTAGTATCGTCTCCTCCTGATCATTTTTTAGAGATGAACAAGCTATTACCACTCTATGTAGCTTAAGGCATCTAATCTTGCGAACATAAGGTATGTTTAAGGATTATATAGAACTGCAAGTTTGTTTCTCTTTCTACCCATTGTGATCTTACATTATGTGATTTTTGTAAGTATATGTGCAGCAATACAGATTGATATGAGATTCAGTTAAGAATTGCATCCTCCATAACATTTATATAGCTCCTTCTAGAGTGCAGTAATAAATTCTGCACCCATATGCAATATATCTCTTCGGCATTATTTAGTCAGAAGCAAATATACTGAAATTTCACACTGTGACTACAAAAATCGTCAAATGTCAAATTCTGTTCCAAGGACGGCAGTTTGTCAGATATTATGCATGATGTGACAAACATTGATGTAGGATGAGAATCAAGGCAACAAGTCAATTTTGAGCCTCAGCTGTCTCAGCTATCGACAACCCAATTTTGCTGTCGACAGATAGTCTTCGACAGAGTTTTTTCGAGAGTTATGCCACTACAGTCCTGTCCTATCGATACACCTGCTGCGTAACAGGATTATGAGTTTATTTAGGATTCTGTTATTATGTCCAAATTAGATTCTAATTGATTTTATATTTCTTTATTTTGAATTTAGATTAACTAGATAGATTAGGACTCTTTTAATACTTTTTATTTTCTTTTAGAAATAGGTTATAGTTTTCAAGTAGGAGAAGTATTCTTTTGCAAGCATATAAAAAAGCCTTTGTATTCATTATTTTGTATTCATCTTTTATCAAATAATTATTGAACTAAAATTGAGTTTATCTCTCTTACTGCTCGTGGATTTGAGTTACTGATATTTGCTCGTGGATTCAAGTAAATCGCTCATAGATTCGAGTGTCGTGTTCGTAGAGTCGAGCACAACTTCTACCTGAAAGTCCTCAGGGTTCGTGGGCGCTAGAATAAGATCTAACCGGCGTCACACCATCCCAAAAATCATTGTAATTCTTTTGATCTAAGTTAGTTTAGGATTCAGTTTTTGGTTCAAATTTGGATTCTGATTGAATTTATGTTTTCTTACTTTAAATTGTAAATTTAGTTAGTACTCACAGATAGATTAGGATTCTTTTATTCCTTTATTTTCTTTTAGAAATAGGTTATAGTTTCAAAGTAGGAGTAATATTTTTTTTGTAAGCTTATAAATAGGCCCATGTACTTTATATTTTGGCATCGAATATTGATTAATAAAATTAAGATTTCTCTCCAAATTACTTGTGGATTCGAGTTGTTATCTTTTGACCGTAGATTCGAGTAAATCGCTCGTAGATTTGAGTGTCGTGTTCGTGGATTCGAGCACAACTTCTACCTGAAAGTTTTCAGGGTTCGTGGGCGTCAGAACGAGATCTAGCCGGCATCGTTCGCTTCCGTATCCTGCGTCAATTGACACAAGAAGCGGATCTCGTTCTAATGCCCACGAACCCTGAAGACTTTCAGGTAGAAATTGTGCTCGAATCCACGAGTGATTTACTCGAATCCCCAAGCAAAGATAGGCAACTCGAATACACGAGCAATAAGAGAAATAAACTCAATTTTAGTTGAATAATTGTTTGATAAAAGATGAATACAAAATAATGTATACAAGGGCCATTTTATAGGCTTACAAAAAAATACTACTCCTACTTGAAAACTATAACCTATTTCTAAAAGAAAATAAAAAGAATTAAAAGAGTTATAATCTATCTAGATAATCTAAATCCAAAATAAAGAAACACAAAATCAATTAGAATCTAATTTGGACCTAATAAACAGAATCCTAAATAAACTCAAAATCATGTTACGCGGCAGGCCTGTCGACAGTTGTACAGGCCTGTCGAGAGGACTGTAGTGGCTTAACTCTCAGAAAAACCCTGCCGAAGGCAGTCTATCGACAGCAAAATTGGGATGTCGACAGTTCAGGCTCAAAATTGACATGTTGTCTTGATTCTTCCTACATCAAATTCCTCCCTCTTCAAAAAAACTCATCCTCGAGTTCCAATCTAGATTTAGTTACTCGGTAGGGACTCTTTTAGTTGGGATTCTCTCTTTAAATATACTATCTTCATATCTTCTTCCTCAAAAAATTTCACTCGTCTCTTTTTGTCAGTTATTACCTTGTGCTTCTTATTAGATTTCTCCATAAAATCTATTCCCTTTAGCGTATGAGAAAATCCTGTTGAACCGTGAGCCATGCTGTTATATGCAAACTTTGCTTGGGACAATGTATGATCCCAAAATTTTGATTTGCCTTGACGATCTTTATTAAACTCCATGTAGTGTTGCGTCATCGAATCTTGAATGTAATCATCTCGAATTAGTTGATAATCAATGCTAATTGGTTGGTGCTCCTCCATCGTCTAACTATACGCATACATCATGCTCCCATAATTCATTGGCTTGCTTCTATAAAGAATATCATCCAAAGTATGAGTGGGGATGGGATTTGGCATACCTTGCAAAACATATTGCGCACACGTGCTGATAATAAATGATATGAACTCGAATAATTTAGAACTGTCATCCTTGACACTCTTCTTTCGCAGGAAAGGATCTTCAAAACCATGAAGAATAAACGTATCATGATACTGATTATCTCTCATGGGTGGTAATATTTTTAAAAGCTTGTCATGCACAATTCTGTTGCACTCTTCCAATGATTGGTCTTTCTCCTCAAAAATTTCAGCGGTTGGAGAAACTTCTTTTAGAGCAATGCCTTGCTTTATATCCTTTGGCTCTATGAAAAACTCACATTGGTTGCATATGGACATGAAATTTGACTTCTCTTCTTTCGAACTAGGAATAAGTGGCATAGGCTTCATAACTTCATCGAGAGATTGTGCTTGGTTGATAATCGCTTGAAGGTTTGATGAATCTCTCTTGTTGATTGCTCTTCAACTGGTGGTTGTTGACTCTGTTGTCTTGTTTGACTGAAGAGACCTCATGAAAGGTCGGGGCTGGTTCTCCATCTATTCTTCCTCAAAGCAAAACTACGGGTTTGTAAAAGTCTTCTCATCCGCCTTCAAGTTCTTATAGGTGGTTTTGTCTTGGTACATACGGATGTTTTGAAATTGACTCCACTATGTCGCTATCCTTCCTTTAAGCTTGTGGGTCACAAACTCGACTTGGTCCTCTTTGAGAATATGCTCCATGTCAAATAACCCATCAATTTTATCGATCCAAAGTAAGGTTGATTCAACATCAAGACTCCCATCAAAAGAAGAAATAGAATTAGAAAACCTATCTCTCCTATTAGGGTTTAGAAATCCGCTTCTCCTACTAGAGCTAAGATAAATGAATCTCCTTTGTCTATCATAGAACATCCCTCCATCTTCATAATCATCCTTGTAGTGATAGATGAGACTTCGCAATTCCTCTTCATAGAAAATTTCAGTAAATTGAGGATGTTGTAGATGATACCTTGGTGGTTGATGATGTGGTGGTGCTCGATATGGTGGTGGTTGATGTGATTGACGATCATGCCCGCTTCGGTACGTATCATCGGCCAGACTTCGATCATCAATCTTGAGGGACATCCTTTCGATCGCTTGGTCCAAATGATCCAAGGTAAATTTGATGGTGCGGTCCCTCCTTCCAGGAGTGCTCATCCTTGTAAAAAAAGCTTTGCAACCCATCGTCCTCTCCTGCCATCGTCAGAAAGTTGTTGAAGCTCTGATATCAATTGACGCGGGAAAAAGGGAAGACGAACGGCATCAGCTAAATCTCTCGTTCTTGTTGGCCCAAAGGCCCATCACTCTAGTTTTGATAATGATTATAGTTATAGTACTTATGATCTTATGCTCATTAAGTTTCAGATATTCAATCAAGATCTTAGTCGGTGTTTAGCTTCAACAAAAGATTTAAAGTCAAGTTTTGAAGCTAGCACGTGTTGATTCAAGAGCTCGCACTTCAAGATCGCATCAAGTACTCAAAGAGGAGTTTAGCTCATGGATCAAGTTTTGGATCAAGTCGAGATGGAGAAGAAGATTTTCAAGAGAAAATTTTCAAGAAAACTTCAGTCCTAATTTGTAAGTTTTAAGATTTGTGTTTTAGACAAAATGTAAAGGCTAGATTAGTTGTAGATTTCTCAAGATCACTTACACGCACACAAAATTTATATATCATTTTCATAAGAAATAGTTTTTAGTTTTGGTTTTGATTTTGGTTTTAATTTTGAGTTTCAAAGAATACATCTTTTGTTTCATGAATAGATTTCATCAAAACAAGTTTAGATGATTTATATGTGTATTAAATTTCATCCATATACATTGGTGTTTCACATTGTTAGACAACTTATTTTGATGAGTTTATATCATATGTTTAAGTTTTGTTTTTATCAAAATTTATTTATAGCTTATTGTAAAAAACAAATATACTTCATCTACTATGTGTATTAGATTCTATCCATGCACATCATTCTACAAATGTGTTTAAATATCTTGTTTTTGTATTTGGGCAAGTTTTAAAAAAATTATTTTTCATTTAGAAGTTGGTTTTTGAAAATACGATTTTGGTTTAAAGCCTTAACTTCTTTACCTTAAAAATAATTCAAATTGTTTGTAATATGTATTGATTTTTGATCACACATATTTATACCTCAAATATTTACATGAACTTATTTTTTGTGAAATTTATGGAGTTTTATGGGAATTTATAAGTGTTTCAAAGTCCAAATTTTTAATCCTAAAATTTCTGTTTTTTGGCAGCTGTCGGCCGACCGACCGGTCGACCGAAGCAGGGCTCGATCGGCTGAGCAGTCGACTGATGTGTACAAAAACGTGCACGAGCCCATGCCCTTGGCTCGGTCGACCGACTGGCACTACCCAAGTCTCGGGTAGTGGCGGTCGACCATTCGGTCGACCGACAGAGAGAAGATTTCTCTGTGGTCTGAGGGTGGTCGACAGGGCGGTCGACAGGCAACCCCAATAGTCATAAATTTGACCGTTGGTCAGTCGACCGGCCGGTCATTTGGCCTGTAACCGCTAGTTTTTGGACTGCCTATAAATTGAGACTTTTTGCCAGTTTTGTGTAAGATTTTTTCACAAGTTTTAGAGCTAGATTTTTTCACCTTTAACAGAAGTTTTTCAACAAGTTTTTAAAGCTTCATTTTCATATTAAAAGAGAGTTTATCAAGAGTGTATCTCTTATCTTTTTCAAAAGAATTTCTTGTGTTTTCACTTCCAAATCTATCTTGTTTTTCTCACACAAACTTGAGCTTTTCATAACCATATCTATCCTAACAGGATCCTTGTATGTGAGAGTTTGTTTGTGATCAAGTGATCACAAAGTTTTCATCTTTGTATTGAGAAGTTGGAGGTTGCGGCCTCAGCGAGCTTGCGGGTTCGCATGTGTTGTTCTTGCTGGAAAAGGTGAGGGATTACTAATTCAAGAGTTCTTGAGGGAGCTCGTTGTAGATGTTACAGCACCGAGTGATCTTGCGGGATCAATTATAGTGAAAATCCTTCATTACGATGAAGGCGGAAACGTAGAGTAAGTGACTCAAACCTCGAAACAAATCTCTCGTGTTTGCGATTGCTCATCTCTCTCAACTCACTTGTGTATTTTATCTTGCATACTCTTAATTGTCCATATCTCTATATGCTTGATATAACTTGTGCTTAATTGATATATGTTTGTGATTGTTTAATATCTTGTATGTTCTCATTCATTGCTCATCCAGTACATGCTTGATATTGTATTTGTGTGCTCACACTTGTATTCAACCAAGAGAGCTATAGTAGCACCTCAACTCTTAATTTAGAGAAATCTTGAGGAGAAGTTCAGAGCCCCTCACCGGGAATTCGGCTTCACTCTTTGATTATACATTGTATGTAGTTTTAGTTTGCAAAATAATTTTTAATTCCGCATTATTTGGCATTAGATTAGCACGTCACCTATTAACCCCCCCAGGTGACCTACAGTTCTACGCCTACGAACCCTGAAGACTTTCAAGTAGAAGTTATGCTTGAATCCACGAACACGACAATCAACTCCACGAGCGATTTACTCGAATCCACGAGTAAAGATAGGCAACTCGAATCCATGAGCAATAAAAGAGATAAACTCAATTTTAGTTGAATAATTATTTGATAAAAGATGAATACAAAATAATAAATACAAGAGCATTTTTATAAGCTTACAAAAGAATACAACTACTACTTGGAAACTATAACTTATTTTTAAAAGAAAATAAAAAGAATTAAAAGAGTCCTAATCTATCTAGGTAATCATAATTCAAAATAAAGAAACACAGAATCAATTAGAATCTAATTTGAACCTAATAACAGAATCCTAAATAAACTCAGAATCCTATTAAGCGGCAGGTCTGTCGACAGTTGAACAGGCATGTCGACACGACTGTAATAGCTCAACTCTTGAAAAAACCCTGTTGAAGGCTGTCTGTCAACAGCAAAATTAGGTTGTCGATAGTTGATGTTGGTTGCAGCTTAAGCTCAAAATTGACGTGTTGTTTCTCTTCCTACATCAAACATAAATGGTAAAACCCTGGGAAGTCGATGGACACCAACATAAGATATATGTTAAAAAAAGCCAACTAGTGTTTTATGGTTAATGCTATTGTAAATTGCTAGAAGACCCAAACTAGGGTACGTTGGGACGTAATTTACAGTAGGATCATGTAATACAGGGATGTAGGATCTAACTTCTTAAGAAGAAATAAAACCGAATACAGATTTGAAGATTTACATTAATGAAAGAAGTAAACCTAATGACAAACAGAATAAGAGCTCGTGAAGCATATCGCAGATGACGATACATGATTTGTTTATTATGATTATGTAATCATATACTGCTGACAACATTAGATAAAAGTAGAAGAAAGAATGAAGTAAATTGTTTACCAAATAAAATGCTCGCTGAAACAAAGAATCAAATTAAGAGCATCAAGAGGAAGTCAAATGCTAATAACATATTATTTCCTAACAATCTCAAAACAGATATGCATAGAGCAGGTCATAGATAGTTCACCTGAAATGGTTGGGGTCAGCACTCCATCACCAATTGCCATACAAGTTCCCATTAAAACAACTATTAGCAGCCCCTTCCTGAATCTTGGGTGCTTATAAAAGAAGTCCTTAAGCATAGAACTCTCCCAAGTCTCAACTGCTCCTGCATCGTATGCTGACAAGCTCTCATCAACAGCTTGTTGATTAGGCAAGATGCATAACCTTGCATGTCTGCAAAGCAGTGAATATAGGGCAAAGGTACCACCTGATTATAATCAGCAAAAAGGATAAAAGTTATCCACTTTGACGTAAAGCTCACATTTCATTAAATGGAAACTTCGTGATTTACCCATCTTTTTTATTGCCTTTCATCTTGATAGTTGTCCAGTTTGAAATGGGGAATAGAAATAGAATGGTGAAAGAACAATATCGTGCAATTTGCTCTTCCAATATATGAGATGTAAGACATATACATGAAATTATAGTTGTACTTTTGAGGGGATCAGGTTTGCATTAGCTGCCAGATATTATTTCCCAATAAAAGAGTGATAAACAACAAGTTGATCTGAGAGAAACTTTTTTTTTAATTTTACATTTACATTACTACATTAATTTATCAAATGCATTTGCATAGGCAAGTTTTTCTTCTGTTTTTTTTCCCCCCCTTTGTTCATGCATCAAGATTTTTGAGAGCTTTACCTCTCTATGTCCTTCTCCAATCTTCTCATGATAATTGGAAACAAGTAAACAATAACAGTAATCTTTCAAACCCAAACATGTATTGGAAAGTTTCTAACAGTTCAAAAACAAAATTTTAAGGATACAAGGGTTAAGAAATTGTACCTTCCCCATTATCATCTGCTGATAGCACAAAGTAAATGTATTTGAAAAGTGGTATTAGTGTGAGAGTCCAAAAGATGAAGGAAAGCACTCCAAAGACCTCCTCGTCATCCTTGTGGAGGCTCAATTTCCCAGAGAAGGTAGTCTTGTAGACATATAAAGGAGAGGTGCTAAGGTCTCCATAAACCACACCAAGACTCTGGTAAGCAAGTATAAGCACATCTTTGCAAGAAGGCATCTTCCTGTTCTGGTTCGAATTACGAAACGATAGGAAACCAACGCAAACAAAATTTCGTTATGAAAGAATATATAAAACAGTTATAGAAGTCTAAACTGTAGAAAAACAAAGGCAAGTAAGATACCATATCCATGGCATAAACCATAATAGATAATTTTACAACTCAGAAAACAAATATTCTGCAAAGTTTTCTACTCCTGAACAATTCCAAGCTGCAAAAACTCTCCTACCACCTTTTGAACAGCATGTGCCTTCTTTCAATAAGAGAAATTGAAGAACAAAAATGGCAAACTCATTCAGTGGGCAAGCCCGCAATATTTAAAATCAACTGACATAAAAAAAGCTGCCAACATACAGCTTCACATTTATACGGATGTAATGGGATTAAGAACAAGGGAAGCTTCTAACGTTATGAATAGAAGTTATGAATGCTTACATATCTCATAAGAACCCAGAATTACCTTAAAAAAATGGATCTTTTCTTCAATGACCAAAATCAGCCCACATGGGAGGGATGACAAATTATAGGAGAAAGTGGAAAATTAACAAGCCAGGAAAAGGACAACCTAAGAAAATAACAGTCTACACCACTAAAGAAAAAGGAGAAATAAATACATTATCTGGGCTAATCCTTAAAAAGGAAAAGAAGAAAACTTCAAGAAAATGATAAAACAGTTAACCCAGAAATCTACACCAATTTTATGCAGGAACGTAGAAAGGGAAGTTTCTAATAGCAATCCTATAAGCTAAACCCAATATTTGGGTTCACATGGGAAAATTGGTGTATAGATATAGTTGAAAATTGAGATATATCCAAAACCCAGAAAAAGGCAACCCAAGATAATAGCATTCTTCACAAACTTACAAAGAAAAAATCTGACTGGTAGCAAAATGGCAGGGCAATAGAACAAAATCTACAGAAGCTTCAAAATGGCATCAATTGAAGAAAAACTCATGATTTTGATCTTTAAGTGCTTGAAAAACCACATTTTCCCCGTACAAGATGAAATCTTTCCCATGACCCACATCAAAAATGTCAAAAAATTACATAAAAATGCAACTTTACCACAGCCCAGAAAAGGCAATACTCAGGAAACCGGCACTTCTCTTCAACTTATAGAGAAAAACAATGAACACCCAAGTAAATCCAAGCCAATACAACAAAGATTTGTAGAAAGAAAACTCCAGAGAGATGGAGGCGGAAAAGGAATGTACTTGGGTTCTCCAGCCCTCCTCTGCTGCAATTGTTGCTCGGTTTGAAGGATTCATTGAAGAGCAGAAAAGGGAGTTGGGTTCAAGTGTATTTTGAGAATGAGAGAATGGGAGGAAAATGGGGGGAGAGTGGATTTAGAGAGAGAGAGAGAGAGAGAGAGAGAGAGAGAGAACAAGTGGTAAGTACTGGGCGATGAAAGTGTGCGCGGGGATGAGAGATTAGAGTAGTAAATGGGAAGTTCAGACAGACGTCGTTTAGGTAGAGATCAAGATCCCATGCTCTTCATACCACCCAACTTTTTCCATTGGCCCTCCGATGAATGAGATGGTATGATCGATGGGGTACGAGATAGGGCCATGGTGGTGCCCTCAATGAGGGCCCCTCCCCCATAGAAAATGTTACTATGGTGGGTCCCACTTTTTAGTTGCTGAAGCAGCTTGGAGTTTCTCTTTCACTGAGGGGCCGCTTGTTGTGCCCTTTTTTTTAAAATTGTGTTTTTTTTTACATTTTTCGAAAAAAAATTGATAAGCTATGAAAGGCTGATTTTCAACTTATCAGAAATTCAAATGCGACTTTTTCAACCAAATAAACCCTAAAAGAAAAGTACACTTGTGTTTTTTGTTTCTACATAAAAAATGATATTCTGATCTGAAACTGATTGAGATCTTTCCTGAGATTCATTCTAATTATGAATAACAACTGAAGATGAACGCATTAGGCTATCCACTAAAAGAATCACAATTAAAAGGATCCAATTTCACCGGTGATGTAATTAAAGAATCTTTGATCCAAATAGGATCATTAAAAGACCTGCTTGAATCACCTAAGAGCATCTCTAACTCAACGCCAAAATCTATTTTGGCGTCAAGTTTGTTCCCCAATTCAACGTCAAATGCTAATTACATTTTGGAGTTTGCTACTGTTGCATCATATTTGGTGCAGCACTGTAGCTGTAGTGCAGGAATTTTTTTCATTTAGATTTTTTTGGATGGTTTAATATTATTTGGTGAAATATATTAATTGTTGGGAATTAATAAAAATATATAAAAAGAATATTCTTTTTAGAGTAACATTTGATGCAATGAGTTGGAGTTGAAAAAAGAATTTGGTGTGACGCCAACTTCATTTTGATAGAAAAACTAACTCTATTTTGAAGTAACGAGTTGGAGATGTTAAAGTGCCAGTCTTAACTAATTAAGAGAATAAAAATATAGAACCACATTGAAGAAAGGTATAAAATATAGGAAGTCTTAAAGATGTAAGATTGGATATATTGTATGTAAAACTCTTAACTATACTAGGAATGTCATTTGCAGCCCTCATTCATACCACCTGCCAAGGACACCCTTATGCTGTGTCATAGTTAAGAAGAAAATGCAAGAAACTCCAAAGAAAAAAAAAAGGTAAGAAAAGAAAATTAAAATGAAATGAAATTATCAATTTGATACATGGCAAAGAAAAGGGAAAAGAAAGGAAAAATGTAAAGAATCCCAGGATTTGAAAAGATTCAAGAATAAATGACAAATGCTTGTGCTCCAATTCTAAGGGAGTTATTCATAAAAAAATGGAAAGAAAGAAATCAAATGAGAGCCTCTTTCTCTCTATCTCTCTGCAAATTTCTTGCTTTCACTCCAGTTGGAAGAAAGAAAAGCAAAAGGAAAAATACCCCAATACAAATTTCTTTTTTCCTAATTCCCTTTACCTTTCTCTGGTATTTTCCCTTGCCAATGCAGCCCAAATACACCCAAAGGTTTATGATTAACATTTTCTAATGAACTGTATTTAATTATAAATGTTTTTTTATTATAGTAAGTTAGTTATGCGAAATTTTTGCTTTAAGGAAAAGATAAAGATTTTGGTCAAAAACTCAGAACATTTATTAAAAATTGACATTATTTCATTATTCATGTCACATAAAATTATTACCTGTATCATAGGCACATCAATTATTTTTCCATTTTGTTATTTCTTTCTAGGATTAAAATTACACAAGAATTACAATTAATCTATGACATGAATTACTATCAATGACATTGTTACATCTAACGCATCCAGTTTGTACAATTATTTTCCTAAACACATTTCATGATTTAAAATAATATGGTAGTACTCCTTTGTATCATTAAAAAGAAAAGATAACTCAGAAGTCAAATGATGATTTCATTGAGTTTCATCCAACATATTTAACTGAAATGTCATCTACATTGGCGGTATCATAATAAAGAAAATTTTATATCAAACAATTGAGTAAAGTTTTAGTAATATTTGAAAAATATTGTAATTTAGCCAATTTTTGGAAAGAATTGAGGATCCAATATTGATACATTTTGGAGAAAATAGTTTTTAACAACAAATGCAAAGTCCACCAAACAAAACAGATTCTTAGAAATATATATATATATATATATATATAGAGAGAGAGAGAGAGAGAGAGAAATGTATATCAGCCCGCGGGTTGAGAGTACTCTCTCAGCCTGCGGTGACGTGGCTCAATTTGTCACCTCACTAACTTGCGGCCCGCTTATATGAAGAAGTTAAATTACCAAATACCCCTTATGAAAAGCTACTTTTTCTTTAACTTGGTTGAGAGTACTCTCTCAGCCTGCGGTGACGTGGCTCAATTTGTCACCTCACTAACTTGCGGCCCGCTTATATGAAGAAGTTAAATTACCAAATACCCCTTATGAAAAGCTACTTTTTCTTTAACTTTCCTTATTGTTTATTATTATTTGCCCAAAAGGCAATTTTTGGAGCGCACGTTGTCAGACTTGTTTATTATTATTTTTTCCCCCTTTCTTTTTGCCGCTCTTTATATGATTTAGGTTATTGATTATAAATTATTTTTTCCCCTATTTCTTTACCTCTCTTTGTCAGATCTAGGTTCTCCTATATAGTTTATTTTTTTGTGTATATAATGTAGACAGAGACTTTGGTCGCAGTGTACATGGTTAATTGCGACCAAGGTCGCAATGTTGTTATTGATAAAGAGGGCCAGCATCTGCAATCTAGGGTCGCAGTACAATGACTGCGACTTAGGTCGCAGTATGTTAGGTAGGTGTTTCCTTTATATTAACACGCATATGTTGTTATTGATAAAGAGGGCCATCATCTGCAATTTAGGGTCGCAGTACAATGACAGCGACTTAGGTCGCAGTACGTGAGGTAGGTGTTTCCTTTATATTAACACGCATAGCGACCAAGGTCGCAGTGTTGTTGATTAATACGAAAGACCAGCAACTGTGACCTTGGTCGCAGTACGTGAGGTAGGTGTTTCCTTTATATTAACACGCATAGCGATCAAGGTCGCAGTATTGTTGTTGATTAATACTAAAGACCAGCAACTGCGACCAAGGTCGCAGTGTATTTTATTAAGACTCTGCCAACAACTGCGATCAAAGTCGCAACCTTCATTTTAAAATTAACCTTAGAAAACAGATTCATATATATTTAAAAAAAAACAAAATACAATTTTTAAACTTCTAATCCTCGTCATCACCATCGTAATCAGATTCGTCTTCAAGAGTATGACTGCTTTCGTCTTCCGTATCGCTTTCCGTCCCTTCCTCCTCTTCAGCGACAATCTCCTCTTCGCTTTCTTCCTCTTCATGTTTATATTTTGGTTCATCAATGAACTCCCAGAACGGGTCGTCTGTATCAAGCTCATCCTCTGACTCGTAGCGAGGCATATCTTCAGAATTATACATCCAATCATCATTAGATGATTGGCTTCTTTCCGGTGAAGATGGTGGAGAAGACATTTTTTTGAATCTATTTTCCGAACAGTGAGAGTAACGAGTTTGAGCAAAAATAATTTAGTATGTTTTTAATCCTTTGCTGATGACCCTTTATATATTTTTAATCCCAGAATTTCAAAGGGTTTAAGCTCTCAAACCACGTGAATATCTCCCAAACTTATTTTCTACCTTTTCCCAAAAATTGTATACTTCCTAGGTGACTGTTCAGTTATCCAAAACAGTTTAAAAGTTAATACACTATAACTTTAAATTACTTTGAACTCCAAAACAGTACATTATTGCGACCATAGTCGCATTGGAAACTGATAAATGATTAAATAACTGCGACCATAAATTGTCAACCGTTAGTCATCAAATACTGTCCTTCGTATAATTTCTAAATGTTTGTCCGATCCTCCTATGAACAATTAAATTGGTGTTTACATATATTATGCGACCATGAACTGCGATTATGATCGCAGTACCGCGACTATGGTCGCAGTACTTAACGAGAGCGATAGTATAATCACAGTTTACGTATTATTTTATATTCTTTTTGTTCTTTATTTTTGACTGTTGTCTGAATAAGGACTGATTCTATAGTCGCAGTTCACCATATCTTTTGTCTCAGCCGCCTATAACGTATGAATTATTTTTAATTATTGCATCCGTAGTAGGACTGCGACTATGGTCACAGTATTTAAGAGCAGCAGTCGCAGTTTGGATATGTAATTAAAAGAGCTTATAAGTTAATATAGTGAGAAAGAGACCTTACAAAAAAATAGAATTAAAAGCTTTTAAAAGAAGACAAAATATAATTAATATGGTGCACATTTTTCCTTTCTCGAGATTAACATTAGTGCATCTCTTTTTTCTAGACTGTTGTTGTATCACGGTAGAAAGAATATTAATTACTTCATTTAATTCAGTGTAATTAATATAGTAATTTTTATAAGTTTTGATATACGCGAATTGATCTCAGGGTCGCATGGCTAATCCACCCTAGTCGCATATTAAAAATCTTTTATATAAGGCATGGGAAAGAAGATTGCGACTTTGGTCGCAGTACTGAAGGAGGTTGCATTGTTGTACGATAGAATGCGACTAGGGTCGCAGACGTTATATAAAGAAGTTTTGTTTATACAATGACTGCGACTAGTGATTGCGACTGTGTCGCAGTTGTCATATAAAATTGAAATTATATTGTATTAGGTCGCATAAAAACGTTTTGTTATACTATGAGTGCGACTAGTGACTGCGACTGTGTCGCAGTTGTTATATTGTATTAAGTCTACGACCATGGCATGTTTTTTAAATTTTCAATACTTCTGCTTATTTTACATTATATTAATCCATTTTTTTAATTATATTTTTCGATGTATTAAAATTATGAATTTTATAACTGTAGATATATTCAACAGAAATTTTGTTTGTTCATGACTTTATTCCAGTTTAGAATTAAAAAAGGGGTATTTTTGTCAATTTGTTTCACGATTGTTTAGGCGGGATTTTTTTGATTTTTTTGGCGCAACACACTGCGGCCGATGTGTGGCATATATTCAGCCACGTCCCGCCGGCTGAGAAACTCTCTCAGCCTGCAGGCTGAGATACAATAACCCCATATATATATATATATATATATATATATATATATAATATATATATATATATATATATATATATATATATATATATATATATATTGAGGGTGAAAGAGAAGCAAGGATAGACTTTGGAATTATACAAGTCAAAGTTAAATTTTTCTTCTTTTTTATTCTTTTATCAATTTATATTATTAATATTCCAATTTGAGTATCATAATTTTGACCTAGAGTACTAGTAGTTTGGCCACTGGTAACATCCTTTCTTCTCAAGAGAGAGGTCGCAAGTTCAATCCACGCAGTTGTTGAACGGAAGATTTAACTTGATTAATTAGTGCTAGTTGTGTGTATAGATTTGAAGGTGTGACCTCTAGCTTCTTTCTCAAAAAAATAATCTTTGACCTAGATTTGCCTTCAAAATATTTCTGACCTCTTATATATTAGAAAATGACCCACGGAGGAATTTTCAACTGTATGAAGAAAATGATAAGAGCCAGTGGTTGATATGTCTTCTATCAAAATGAGAAATCACAGTCATATGATGCTGATGAATTGTGATATTGTGCAGAAATGAGCTCTTATGCATGAAAATGATAGGCAACTGAAACTGACATAGAGCAATATATAGCATATTTCTCGACTTTAGGGACTATAGGAGTTGCACTTAATTAGGTTGATTGAGACTTCAAAAGGGATTTCCATCAGAGAAAGGAAGAAAAGAAAGAAAAAGGAAGAACTTACCTATTTTATTTTCAAAATAATAATAATCTAGGCGGCAATTTTTATAAGTATTTTTATAAGTTTCTTTTTTCTTTCTTCCTTTTTTAGAGAAAGCTTTGCGGCGACCGATTTTGAGAAATAGCTCAGCTACCACATGGAGTTGTTGCGTAATATGCCTCTCTCAGTATATCCGATAAATTTAATTCTAAAAATCATTTCCAAGAGAGTGAAATGTCTTGTCATCTTTCAATGAGAGAAGAAAATGTCTTGCCGCTTGTTTGCACTTGGGAGCTGTTTGTGAGGGCGAAAAGCCCATTTTAAATTCTGACGGGTGACACAGAAAAGAGGCATTAGCGGACCCCGCGTGTTCGTATTCTGCGAGAAAGCGGCTCCATTTTAAACAATGGGCTTATAGCCGAAGAAGAGGCAATGAGCTACTTACTTAGCATAACTCAAATATCCTACGTGGAAAACACTAGATCGTTTTTAGGTTCGAAGTCGACGTTGGTAGTTATAAGACCAGAATCAAGTGAATGCGGAGGCGTGCGGAAATGAGTATAAGTTGATGGATCGTTTTTTACGTTGTGTATTTCGCTTGGTTATTGTATTTGGGTCGGAAAATCTCGGGAGTAGCGATATCTTGTAAGCTTACTTGCTTCTTCTTTTGTTAATTTCTTCTCTGATTTCAGTCAATCTTATGGAAACTTAATGGATTAGGAATAGTTTTAATGCAAAGTACAATGCATGTTGTTTATATAGCATAATTAGCAGTTATTTGTGCTTTTTTTTTTTTTTTTTTTTGAATATAGATCATAGCCTAAGCAAACAATATTTGAATCGTAGACCTCTCGTCATTGCAAAAGAGACTTTACCGTGCTACATCGGCACTTGCTATTGTTTGTACATTTAGATGATGAAATTGAGTGGGAAGCCACTGTGGCTTGTAATTCATTAAATGTCTAGATTGCTTGCCTTTTTTTTTTTTTGACTTTTCACTGGAGCTACTTTGATTCCTTTCTACATTGCTTATACATTATTCATAGCGTTGACAGTATTTGTTTATTGTAATAACTGTGACGTGTGTGTATTGTTTTACATGTCGGCTTCGAACTTGAGCGGCAAACAAATTTGACAGCGGCCAATAGCCCTGTATTAAATAGAGGCCAACCTAGGCATCAATCCGGTGCCCCTAGGAATAATGACTGGACCATCGATACATAGGCATTAAATCAAAAGGCAATAAGAAGAAAAAAATGACTTGTCACCTTCCACAATAAAAGAAGTGTCTTTGTCATTTGAGCTATAATCAGTTAGAACCTTTTCTTTTATTGTATTACATCATTTCAAATTAGAATTATTTGGACCGCAGAAAGTTGTGAATGCACGGGGGTGCGTTTCCACATGCGTGAGATACACATGTTATAAGAGGGTCAATGTCGTATTCACATGTGGATAAGATGTTGGATTTCAGGACTAGAATACATCTTATCCACGTGTCAATACATGATTGAACGTTTTATAATATGTGTCTGTGGCTCACGTATATGAACCGAAAGTAAGTTTTTTTTTTTGGATTTTTTTTTAGGGGGGCTCGGGTCTACCGGTTGAATTTGAGAAATAGTGGGGTGCCTATGGATAATTTTCCACGCTAAGGGTTCTGCCAATGGGGGTCAAACGGAGACACATTGTCCTTTACTTAATAGATATTTTCATTAAAACTATTCCAAATCCATTAGGTTTCCACTAGCTTTGAGAGGACACTTGCTGCCGATGAAGCTCACCAACTTGGCAGGCTCATCGCTAATGAGGAAATTAGCGAAGTTGTGCGTGACCTCCCTTCAAGCACAAAGCCCCGGGCCTCATCAAGTTGGACATGAAAAGGGCCTACGGTCGTATGAGCTGGGACTTCCTATTCCAAGTACTCTCTCTCGAATGGAATATGGTGGATTATTAGGTTACATTTATAAGGATTTGGGACACCATCTCAAAAGACTAGCCTCTTGAAGTTGCTCAAATCCTTATTTACTCGAGACAATCTCCATGTGTAGTTGATGTGGGAGGACTATTTATTCGAACCCAACTCAACAACATTGGCTTGCATGGACGAAGTGCTGCCAGAGCACGTCGCAGGGAGGCTTGGGCTCTTGTGACATCATTGCATTGCAGGCTGCTCTGCTTGCAAAACATGGGGGCAGGGGCTTTGCTCAAATCAGCCTCGCTCTAGAGTTTGGTGGTTAAGGGCAAAATATGGGACTGAGAGACTCTGACAATACAATGAAGTGGGCACGCGAAGGAACCGCCAGCCTCCACAGGCATTTGTAAAGGAGCAAAACTTGGAAAGTTTTAGGGCCTTTCCTTTTCTTTTGAGGAAAAAAAATATTTTGTGCCTGCCAGGAGTCGAACCTGGATATATTGAGTAGATTCAATTGCATTACCATTGAGCTACAGGCACTTTGTAGCTGATCTTATAATATTTATTTGAACAATCTTGTATTTATTTCGCTCGCCTTGGCAAGAAGAGTTGAGAGACTGGGAGTTAATGTAATGTATGAAGAGAATTCAAAAAGAGTTAGGGATTAGATTTATTTTGGTGTTTAGAAAGTGAAGAATTAAGAAGAGTTGAAAATAGTAACTGAAAAAGTTATTTGGAGAATTAGAAAGAACGAGGTATGATAATTTTATTTGAGTTAGTTGACGATTTTGCTCCCTCAACAATCGTAATTATCCCCTTAAATATTTTAAGAAGTAAATAAAAGATATCTTTAATATGAAACTCGTACAGATTAAGCTTTAATGATTAAATAAATATCAATTATAATATACTGTAATAATTATTTTATATTGATATTATTTATTGACCTATTTGAAAATTGCACTTAACTGCAAATGTGCAATAACTTAATAGATATTCAATAGACACTATTTAGTTACCTATTTGAAGATGCATTTTACCTATTAGAAACGCCATGTGGGTGCTTGGATAATTATCAGATTTCTATTCTTGGGAAGGGCAGAGCCCACCTCAATTCCAGGGAACCGATATTGCCACCCCTAGAAATGATAAAGACGCGGCTAAAAATTTACAAGTGTGACATTATTTTTTTGGACACGGCTACTCTTGTGAAAAGTTTAAAATATTCTTCCCTCTTCTTCTTTCTCTTTCTTCTTTCCTGACGAACGGCGGCAAGCCCCAGTCGATGCTCCCCCTCATTCCCCGCCCCCCTCTCACGCCCTCCCCTCCCCCTCCCCAGCCCCCCCCCCAAAACCGACACGACCGAACAAAGGATCGACGAGGACAGCGAGGGGACAGTGGGCGGCGTCAGCAAATAAGAAGGAGAGGAGGAGGAGTGGAGTAATTTCATCATTTTTAAATTTAAGATGGTGCCTTCATCAAATTGGTGTGTGCCAGGATATAATGGGTGCCTTCATCATTCCTTGGGGGTGGCAGTGTCCGTTCCCCAATTCCAGCCAAATTCCTATCGAACATGGCCTACATGTTTACTTGCATTTCGCAATATTCTAGAGGGCTAGCTATATGAAACAGAATAAAAAATGTTTTTTTTTATATATCAAAGAAAAAGTCGGTAGGCCTCTCTCAGTCTCTCTGAATTATAGGAGACATACTTCCCTCTTTTTTCTTTTTTTTTTGAAAAAAAAAGGAAAATTCCTGTAGTAATATCACTAACATACCACTGATTTGAACTTGTTATCTCTTTATCATACAAGTCACATTCTTACCTACCTATCTTTCCAAGCAAAAAAAAAAAAAAAAAAAATTTACGCCCACCTTCATCATCATCTAACTCGCATCCCCTTGCTAAAACATTAGCCCTAGGTTCTTCAGGCCAGAAAAGTGGGTGATACTTAAATCAGGGGGCCATCAGAGAGAGAAACATGAAACAAGCAATGTTCTACATTCACAAGGCTTATGCTTGTAGGCATGAAATCAGGCAGTGCATTTAAAATGCAAACACCTTAGGTTTCTCTTTATCATCATCAAGCTATGAGGCTAGGTACCGTCCTTGTGATAAAATTTATAGAAAGTCGGCAAAGACCCAAAATGGTGAAGAGAAAAAAAAACCCAAACTCTGAATTTTTCCCACTTCTTTATTGTAACATTCATGAGGTTAGGCCCATTGATGTGACTTAATCTTGTGTTATTCACTGGAGCAATGCTAGCAGGACCCAAAAATTGGGACAGATCCAGGGGACAGTTGATGTGGCATGATGACTGGATCATGAGCTGAGAATCATTAATGCTGATCTGGTGATCAATTAAGGGAAATTTTGCCAGCAAATGCTATTTCTTCATATCTAATCTAAGAGTTTTTTTTTTATCGCAAATTCAAACCCAACCCATGGTGCTTAGAAATCCTCATCTCTCTCTCATATTTCACCCCCAAACTAGTCGTCGCCGCTGATCATAACTACTGCCGCCTCTTGCTGTTGTTGTCACCTACTCTATTTTTGTTAATGAGGTTATTCTTCTTGTTGAAAGACGAATGGACACAGAAAAGATTACTTTCTTTAATTTATATATATATATATTAAAAAAAATATTCAAAATACTTAATTTTAGTTTATAGATAATTGAAATAATATAAATCAACTTCAATAAAACGGATCTTTTATTCGAAATTCGGAGGGTTATATTTGAGGTGGAAGGATTTGAGCTCAAATCTTTTTGAAATGACACAAGTCTATCTATCTCTCTCTTTATGTGTGTGTGAATATGTAAATCAGCAGGCACAAGAGACAACTCCGATCAATATCGCACTCTAAAATCATATGTCTTGAAATTTTTTCACGATCCAATCGTACACTATCATTTTCATGTTTTAAGATGTATAAGAGTTCGTTTACTCATTAATCTAATCATTCCATTTTATTTTACTTTTAAAAAATCCTTAATGTTTGAACTAAAAAAAATAGAGTAAACAAACTTCAAATCAGGTGATTTTTTAATATATATATATCTTAACACATTAAAATGATAATGTGCGGTCGAATCTTAAAAATTCAATCGAAAATTTGAGTTTGGAGATAGAAAGACCTTTCAATTTGATTAGAATCTCTAAAACTAGAAATTGACAAAGAAACGGAAAGGACAATAAATTTTATTAATTCAATTATCATGTGAAAAATAAATTTTTAAAAAAACTTAAACGTGGCAAAAGAAGGAAGAAGAAGAAACGACTTTATTGTGCTCATGATCCTAAGAATTCTTCGCAAAACATCATCGTCCGAGCATATTGCATTTCGAGGCTCAGATCAGAGTTGAGAGCACGTTGCAGTTTCGAGGTTCAGATTCTCGCCAGAGTCAAGAAAGAGAGGGCGATGTCTGAAAACTACGAGGATCACCAAGGAAGCACGAGACGAGGAGTAATAAGAAAAGAACAGAGTGTGTGCAATAAAACGAGGCAGCGGACGAGGTCGAGGTTTCTTTGGCAGCTTCAACAGCAGCTTGAAGCCGAATATGAGATGGGAAAATAAAACATTTGTATCGTTTCAAAACTACACTCATTTATTTATTTACTTGTTCAGACTGAAAAATAAAAGAAACATAATACTTTATCCAGGTTAGCTGTCCCACAAACGTGTCCCTTTTTTTTGGTTCTTTAAACGGAGTTTCTCTGTTCATTGTAAAAAAAGATCACATCAATTGATGCATGCATGCACATGTAACGGGTACCTTTCCAATAAAAAAATGTTTGAGATGAATCATGGAGTCTCCAAGCAGATATTACCACCCAAGTATTTAAGGAGTAGTATTAAAATTAAAATTATATGATGCTTTTTCTATCCGGAAATGATAGTTCACTTTGAGCCTGTTTAATTGCAAGGAAGAGGGCGGAAGTAAGAAAATGAGAAACTATAATTGCTCAATTTTCTATCTATTCAAATACTAAAAAAAAAAATTAAAAAAACTCTTTTTCTTTTCCTCTTTTCTCTTTTACACAACTATTTTCTTTTCTCTTTTTTCTTTTACATAACTATTTTCTCACTTTCAGGACGCTACAGTTAATTTTGTGGTCATATAAATCTCATTTGTAATAAGTTGTAGCACAAAACAGTTAATTTTTGGATCATATAAATCTCACTTGCATTCTAATTACAGTCTATTTTTATTTTTTAATTAATTTTTATTTTAAAATTATTTTGTGGTTATCTTTGTGGTTAACTTTTTCACTTTCACTTTCACATTATCAAAATGCATAATATTTTTCACACCACACTTCCCAACAACATCCAAACATCAGAAAACTTACCAATTAATTCCCAAGTTCCAAAGGGAACCATTAGCACTTCCTCACTTCCACCCTTAACTAAACAGTCCCTTTATGGAAAAAAAAATTGTCCCAAATTATTGGTCCATTTTGAATTCTAATACTACTTTTGCTATTCCCAATATAAAGTACAGAATAATACCTTTACTTTTCTCTTTATAACAAAAATTCCCTTCTTCTTTTTAACTAGTTATAAGGATAAAAATGAAAAATTTCTAATATTCAAATTTTACATAAAGTTTCTTAAAATTTGTGCCTAATCAAAACTATCCATAATAAGCGAACGGAGGGAGCATTAATCATATTAAAAATAGAAAAATTTTTATTATATAATTATAATATTTATACATATTATCCTCGTTAATAACATACACAATTCTCTGTGATTTATCAGTACTGTCACTTTCATGACTCGTGAAATTTTACCTAAGAATGTGATAATATTGACAATTTTCAATCAAATAAACAACTACTCCCACACGGGAAGTAACGGACAAATATAATAATGAAGTGGTGGAGTGGTGGTGCTAGTCAAGGTGATTAAACATGGAGCCGAGCAGTGAATGCTCGTAGGGCAAGTGATGTGACTTAATTTTGTACTGTATATAATTCATCACAAAAATGGTTGCATTGATCATGATGGGTCAATGTATCAGTTGATGTGAATCATTATTGGGATGTACTCTTACTTCAATTCTATGTTCCAGATTCAGTTCATGTGCTCGTGAGTTATTGAGTGGAAATTTTGTGGAGGTCGACGGTGCACCATGTGATTAGCATCGGTCTGCAATTATTGAGGTCGAAATGTTGGAGGTTGATGGTGCACTTCGGCCCTGTTTGTTTCTTAGAACAGAGAGGGAGAGAATGAGAAATTAAAGATCAGAAGAAAAAAAAAATCAAAAAAATTATTTAAGTGCTTAATTCTCTATGCTTAGTCTTTTTTAACTGAAATTTTGAGCTGAAGAGATAAGAGAAGACACCTTTTCGTCCTCTTCGCTGGTGAAATGATGAAAAAAACTCTTTCTTTTACAAAATAGCTGAGCTGAAAAAGAGAATGCTTGTTCTCTCTCTTTCTTCTCCTTCATGCCAGTGAGACTGACAAAATTTATAATTGATTAAGTTGAATATATAAAAGGTTATATATGTCAAAATCATGATGTTATATATATAATGAAAAAAAAATAAGAGAAGGGAGAATAAAATACTGGAGCACAAAAGATGTAGCGGAGTAATCCATATATCAAGGTATTGATGTTCCAGCATAGGTGTCTACATTAACCGTACGGACAAATGAAACTGGCTCCAGCATTCACGGATGTGCATTAACTGGTGTGTCCTTGTCGGTCGAATTCAAAACCTAATCATGATATTTTGGTTGTACTTGCATATATTCTCACACTTCTCTAGATCCTACACTGACCTTACATGTATGTAGTACAAGTATATTATTGTAGTACCTTGAAGAGTCAAGATAAATTGTAATCCCTTCGTCGTCGGAATAGCCTACTTTGAATTCTAATACTACTTTTATAATTCTCAATGTTACTTTTATCATTCTCAATATACTTTTTGTTGAGATTTTAGCCGAACTAATAGTCCCACAGCGGCTAGACATGAGGATGGTCTTGAGTATATAAAGATTTGGGCAACTCCACTTAGAAAGCTAGTATTTTGGGATAGTGCCTCAAGTTCTTTAATTGGTATCAGAGCCATGCCCCGAACTTAGTCGTGTGTGTGGGTGATGTTCGATGTTGTTGATCCCCCAATTTGACGCAAGAAGGCACAATAATGGGCCCCTGTAAAGCAATTTGGACAGTGGTGCCTCCTTTACAATAGGTGTTGTTGGAAAGAGAGAATATTGCTGAGGAAGTTGACATGGATTACCGAGGGGTCATTGAGGTGATCGCCAATGAAGTCGACGACGAAAAGGCAAAAGGAGACAGCAGCAGAAAATAGCAGCAACAGCAGAACAGGTTGGCCGGTCGACCGGACGTGCACAACGTGCACAAGTTGAAGCTCGGTCGACTGGTCGGTCGACCGACTGAAGTGACCCAACTCTCTGTTGGGCACCCAGTCGACCGACCGGTCGACTGGTGGAAGGGTCGGTCGACCGCCCGGTCGACCGATAGTCGGGTGCGGGTAATTTTTTGCTGTTTCGGAAAACTGTGTATTTAAGGCTGTTGTTTAATTCTAGGGTTTGTATCTGATTGCTGGGGATTTGCTGGAGCTCTCTTGCATTCAAAGAGGCTACTAGCAATTGTAATCATCTTCCTGGTAATTAATCTCTCTTCTGGATTGCCCCGAGGACGTAGGCATTGAGGCCGAACCTCGTTAGATTTGTTTGTTTGCGTGTGCTCTTTCTGGTGATTGTTTTGTACTGTTTGGAATTGTTCTCTGTGCTTGGTGATTTAAGAGGATTCCTCTATCTGGGTTGTTTCGTTGAGGGGCACATCAAGTGGTATCAGAGCTTCCAGGTTTGGCTTGAAATTTTCTGAAGATTCAGAGGGCTCGAGATCTGATTCGGTGGAGATCGTGTGTCGATCTCCTATCAGAGGTATTGGTGTTCGTGGGATCATGTGTCGATCTCAAGAGGACGCAAGGAGGGCTCGAGGAATCTGTGATGAAGTAGATCTGGAGAGAAACTCGATCTAGGGTTTTAAGGGAAAGGTAAAAATTTAATTTTTATCTGAATAGAGATCTATTTCCAGTTGATTGTTCTTCCGTATAGATAGAGGATCAAGTAATCTCAATGGCAGAGGAAAGTACTTCAGTTAGGACCATGAATCCTCACCCGAGGATTGATGTTGTCAAGTTCAACGGTACAAATAACTTCAGAATGTGAAGATGTGAGGTTATGGATGCGCTGAATGCATCAAATCTCGAAGACACTCTCCTATTGGAGAAGAAGAAGAGCACGACCACTGATGAAGAGTGGGCAAAGATGAACAGGTCGGCGTGTGGGTTGATACGTTCATGTTTGTCGCAAGACATAAAATATCTCGTGCAACATGAGACGTCGGCGAAGCATCTGTGGGAAACCCTTGAGAAGAAATACCTGACGAAGAGTGTTGAGTCTAGGTTGCAGCTTAAGAGTAAGCTGTATCAGTTTCGGATGAAGAAGGGGAGCACCGTGAATGAGCACATCAACCGATACACGAAGCTTCTTACAGATTTGATAAACGTGGATGTCGTGGTAGAAGAGGGAGACAAGGCGATCATCCTCCTGAACTCACTCCCGGCAGAGGAATTGAGACATTCACTCTGACTTTTATCAATGGTAGATAGACTCTGGACTAACACGAGGTGTCGTCTGCACTGACAAGTTATGAGATGAGGAAGAAGGAGAGACATCCTTCTCAGTCAAGCTCATCAGCGGATGCACTGGAAGTAAGAGGCAGGGGTTCATCAAGGAAGGGCAAGGAGGTTAGAGGAAGATCTAAGTCCAGGTCAGGGTTCAGGGATCTCAAAAGGAATCAGTGTGCTTTCTGCAGAGAGATTGGGCACTGGAAGGTGGACTGTCCGAAGTTCAGGGGAAAGAAGAAAGAATCAAAATCCGAGGCAAATCTAGCAAAGGTGGTTAACACTGCAAGTAGCAAATCACAGGCAGATGGATCGGACTCAGATTCGTCAGTGTTCTCTTTTTCAGTTACTACTCCCATCATAGGCTACTCAGGTGAAGAGTGGATCTTGGACACGGGTGCAACATATCATGTATGCCCTAATCGGGACTGGTTTACCAGTTTTGAGAAGTTGGAGGGATGTTCGGTCGTCATGGGCGACGATCATCCGTGCATCATGGAGGGTGTTGGCACTATTCCAATCAGAATGTTTGATGGGATAGTGAGAGAGCTGAAAGAAGTGAGGTATGTACCTCAGTTGAAGAGGAACCTGATTTCCGTAGGAGCTTTGGAGCCGTTAGGCCTTGGGGTGTCTATTAAGGAGAGAGTCCTTAGAATGACTAAAGGTTCAATGGTGGTGCTAAAGGCCGAGCGTCGGAACAACCTATACTACTTGAAGGGTAGTACGGTGACAGGGCAAGTGGCGGCTTCTACCAGTCCGAAGGAAGATTCAACCCGGCTGTGGCACATGAGGCTGGGACATGCAGGAGAGAAGTCAACGCAAGCTCTTACGAGGCAAGGGTTGCTGAAGGGTGCCGAAACCTGCAAGATGGATTTCTGTGAGCATTGCATCATCGGCAAGAAGACCAAGGTGAAGTTTGGCACAGCTTCACACTGCACAGAGGGTATTCTGGACTATGTTCACACGGATGTATGGGGACCTACCAAGACTGCATCGATTGGAGGTAACCACTATTTTGTGTCGTTCATTGACGATTTTTCTAGGCGCTGTTGGGTGTACACCATGCGACACAAAGATGAAGTCCTAGAATTGTTCGTGAAGAGGAAGACTAATCTGGAGAGAAGCACGGGAAGGAAGGTCAAGGTCCTCCGTTCTGACAATGGAGGAGAGTACAAATCGGATCCTTTCCTACAGCTGTGCCTTGATGAGGGCATAGAGAGACACTTCACGGTACGAGAGACTCCGCAACAAAATGGGGTGGCTGAGAGGATGAACCGGACCTTGCTAGAGAAGGTTTGGTGTATGTTATCCAATGTAGGACTGTCAAAGAAGTTTTGGGCTGAAACTTTGGCATATGCATGTCACCTCGTGAATAGGTTGCCGTCGTCTGCAATAGGGGGGAAGACTCCTCTTGAAGCTTGGTCAGGAAAAACTGCTGGTGCCTATGATTTGCTACGGGTCTTCGGATGTCCAGCCTACTACCATGTCAGAGAAGACAAGTTGGACCCACGAGCAAAGAAAGGGGTGTTTGTTGGCTTCAAGCGAGGAACCAAGGGGTTCAAGATTTGGGACCAAACAGACAACAAGTTCATACTCAGCAGGGATATCACGTTCGATGAGGCTTCTTTAATGAAGCCTACGGTCTCTCAGCAGGTGGAGACCAGCAAGATCAAGGAGCTATTGCAGCAGGTGGAGATTGATGCAAATCCACCATCTCTAGAGGAATCAGTATTAGTTCGAATCATTCCTGAGGTGACACAGGGTAGTGATCGAGCAGTTGAAGAAGATGCTGAAGAGGATGATCAGGGTCAAGAGCAGGTCATAGGTACTGTTCCAGATCCAACTGCAGTTGAAAGACCAAGAAGGAATACTAGGAGACCAGGTTAGCTCACCACTGATATGGTCATTGCGTATGCACTTTCAGTCATCGAGGAGGCTATTCCATCTACCTCAGAGAAGCTGAGATCAGTTCGGAAGTAAAGATGTGGAAAGCGGCCATGAATGAGGAGATGCAATCTCTTTACAAGAACGACACATGGGAACTCGCCAATTTGCCCAAAGGGAAGAAGGCCATAGGATGAAAGTGGGTGTTTGCTAAGAAGCAAGGATCTCTCCAAAAAGATGCAGTGCGCTACAAGGCTCGGTTGGTGGCTAAAGGCTACGCTCAGAGGGAAAGAATTGACTATAACGAGGTATTCTCTCCTATAGTTAAACACTCGTCAATTCGTATTCTATTGGCCTTGGTTGCGCAGAATGAGTTGGACCTTGACAATTTGATGTGAAGACCGCCTTTCTCCACGGCGATCTTGAGGAGGAGATCTACATGACACAGCCCACATGTTACAAAATTGCAGGGAAGGAAAAGTTAGTATGCAAGCTAAAGAAGTCGCTGTACGGATTGAAACAGTCTCCTAGACAGTGATACAAGCGATTTGATAGCTTCATTAGAAAGAAGAAGTACACACGTAGCCACTATGATCCATGTGTGTACTACAACAGGCTACCATCAGGTGAATATATCTATCTACTTCTTTATGTAGATGATATGTTGATTGCTTCGAGGTCGAGATCTGCTATTGATGCTCTGAAGAAGAATCTATCGTCAGAGTTTGAGATGAAGGACCTGGGCGAAGCTAGGAAAGTATTGGGCATGGAGATCACTAGAGACCGGAGAGTTGGCAGGGTGAGTTTAACTCAGAAAGGCTATTTGGAAAAGGTACTGCAGAGGTTCAATATCAGCAAGGATACCAAGTCTGTTAGTATACCTATGCCTCCTCACTTCAAATTGTCTGCAAAGATGTCTCCAGAGAGTGTGCAAGAGCGTGAGTATATGTCTCACGTTCCATATGCCAATGCTGTGGGTAGCTTGATGTACGCTATGGTGTGTACGAGACCAGATCTATCACAGGCCGTCTCCATGGTGAGTCGATACATGCATGATCCGGGACAGGGTCATTGGGAAGCTGTGAAATGGATCTTGAGATACATCAAGGGTACAATTGATGTAGGCTTAGTGTTTGAGAAGGACGACACTGGAAAGCAAGAGTGCATAGGGTATGTTGATTCAGACTATGCAGGTGACCTTGACAAGCGCCGGTCGACGACGGGATATGTCTTCACATTCTCACAAGCACCGGTGAGTTGGCGCTCCACACTGCAGTCTACCATCGCTTTGTCGATCAGAGAGGCTGAATACATGGCTATGACAGAGGCCATGAAGGAGGCGATTTGGCTTCAGGGGTTGCTTGATGACTTGAACCGTTGAGCGTGGAACAGGATCTGCTGAAGATAAATTGTGACAGCATGAGCGCCATCTACTTGGCCAGGAACCAGGTCTATCATGCAAGGACGAAGCATATTGACGTCAGGTACCATTTCATTCGGAAGATTCTGGAGGAAGGTGACATCGACCTATTGAAGATTCACACTTCGGAGAATCCAGCCGACATGCTTACGAAGGTGGTGTTGGGAGTGAAGTTTGCACATTGCAAAGCTTTGCTCCATGTCTTTCAAGTGGCTTGAGCTTGTTGAAGCTCATTTGGGTGAACTACGGACGGCTTAATCCCTTGGGCAGGGTACGTAGGCAACCACATTGGTGCAGCCGCTCTCGAGTCGATGGACAGTTCGGCTCAGATTTGGAATCTTCACCGAGGTGGAGAATTGTTGGAAAGAGAGAATATTGCTGAGGAAGTTGACATGGATTGCCGAGAGGTCATTGAGGTGATCGCCAATGAAGTCGACGACGAAAAGGCAAAAGGAGACAGCAGCAGAAAATAGCAGCAGCAGAACAGGTTGGCCGGTCGACCGGACGTGCACAACGTGCACAAGTTGAAGCTCGGTCGACCGGTCGGTCGACCGACTGAAGTGACCGAACTCTCTGTTGGGCACCCAGTCGACCGACCGGTCGACTGGTGGAAGGGTCGGTCGACCGCCCGATCGATCGACAGTCGGGTGCGGGTAATTTCTGCTGTTTCGGAAAACTGTGTATTTAAGGCTATTGTTTAATTCTAGGGTTTGTATCTGATTGCTGGGGATTTGCTGGAGCTCTCTTGCATTCAAAGAGGCTGCTATCAATTGTAATCATCTTCCTGGTAATTAATCTCTCTTCTGGATTGCCCCAACGACTTAGGCATTGAGGCCGAACCTCGTTAGATTTGTTTGTTTGCGTGTGCTCTTTCTGGTGGTTGTTTTGTACTGTTTGGAATTGTTCTCTGTGCTTGGTGATTTAAGGGGATTCCTCTATCTGGGTTGTTGTCGCTGAGGGGCACAACAGGTGTAACATCCGTTCTCGAAATACGTACATAGTTACGTATTCAAATTCTCGATCGTACATAGTTACGTTTTATGAATATTTATGCGATCGTTTTACATTAGATCCAGATTCGTGAATTCGGGGTCAGCCCTAATCTGAACCGGGGACCAGATCCTAGCGTATTACTCGATTTAATCTTTTCGGTAGCCAGAATTGACTGGTTTCAGTTTCAATTATCATTTTTCAATATTTTAGATTTTTCATGTTTTGTGAAATTTTTCCGAATTAAGTTGCAAAGTCTTCAAAATTGGTGCCTACCAGTATCACTGGTCAATTTAGAATTTTTAATTTGCAAACGGATTTAAATTTCTAAAATATGCTTTCACATTAATTCTTAAAATCATATTTTCTACATTAATATATTTTTGGAGAATTTTCTAAATTTATCAAAACTCGGCCGGATATAGTATCAGCCAGTATTGCTGGTTGATTCTAGACTTTTTAATTTGAAAAATGGGATTTTATTTCTAAAAGATGATTTCATATTATTTCTCAGGGTGATATTTTCTACCTCTGGGTATTTTAGGAGATTTTTCTGGAACAGAGAATATTTTTCAATATTATTATATTATTATTTTTCGGAATCTTTCATTTCTTTATTCATTTTCTTTTCTTTCTTTTCTTTTCTTCCCAACCCACGCTCGCTCACTTGCACCGTGCCCATCACCTGGTCCCCCATAACTCCCCCTCTCCATCACTCTCTTTAAATCTCTCTCCCTTTCTCTTTCTCTTTCTTTCTTTTCTATTTTTACCTTCTCTTTCTCTCCCCCTCTTTCTTCTCTCCCCTTTCCTCTTTCCCGGGGAAAGCCACCACCGCCAGCGCCCCATTCCGGCGCCCTCCTCCTTCGCACCTCACGGTGTCCCCCATGTCCGACGGCCTCCACTCCGGCCTCCCCTCTCCCCAACTCTCCCTCCGTCTCCTCCAACTCCAAATCGTCACCATCTCCTTCAAAATCTACCACCACCAAATCACCATCTCCTCCTCCTCAATTATTACTTTCACCACCTCCTCCTTCTCTTATCTTTCCAAATTTCATCTGCTCCTTTCCAAATTTCATCACCACCACCAAATCCTACTCCAACTTCAAATTCCATCAATTTCACCATCTCCTCTTCAATTTCACTAATATACCCATCATCATCAACAACCCCCCTTCAACTTCCCCTTCTCCTCTTCTTTGGGGTGGCCGGCGGCCACCCCCGGCTGGCACGGCCATGGCGGTCAGCGCCTCCCTGGCGCCGTTGGCCGTACGACCAGGGAGTGGCTGGGCCACGGCCTGGCTTTGCCAGGCCGTGAGTGTTGGGGGGCTCTGCCCTTCTTTCTCTCTCTCCTCTCTCTCTCTTGTCTCACTCTCTCTCTCTCTCATCTGTATCTCTCTATCCCTCTCTCCCTTTAATTTTGTCACTCTCTCTCCTATTCTCTCTATCTTTATACCTTTCTCTTTCCTCTCTCTCCTCTCTCTTATTCTACATGCGTGTGTGAGTATTTTAAATATAAATATCAGTGGTGTAATATCCCCTTCCTATGACTGCAGTTTATCTTGTTATTATTTATGCACACTGTTTATATGCACGAGTTGTCCTCTTTATACACACACTCACCAGGTCGCTTTCTGACGACCCTGGATTTACACGTCCAGATATTGGACGCTTTGTTTCTATTGTGCAGGTGTTCGATAAGACTGTACGCCTTGCGAGGAGCTGGACGCTCTCCCTTTTGATTCTGGTATTCTTGCATTTTCTTTTTCCTGCTATTATTCTTTGATTCTTGTACATCACACTTAGCTTCTATTCTATTCCTTATTTCAATTGAGATCATGTGTAGCCTTATATGTATTATTGCAGTGATCGCTGATTATTATAGTCCTGATTTATAGCTTGTTCAGGTTAATTTAGGCTTAGCGTGTATACGTGGGGTATTTTCCTCGCGTATGTTTGGTACGGAGAATGGTTCGTGTAAAGTTTCCTTGAATCAGTTGAAAGATTACAACGGACTAATGCTTCGACTACAAGGGAGGGAAGATGTTGAGTCTTGAATCTCCCCTTTGTTTAGTGCTGGGTTCTTCAAGTGGCGGTGAAAAGTGAATCTTATTTTCCGTTGACCGGGTGAACGTCAGGAACTTCTGGGGATCTTCTCTTCGGTTGACGGACGAAGTAACACAGCTCTGTCGACTAAAATCAACAAGAGATTGTAGGCAAGGACTAACTTGTACGCAGTAAGTTAGTTGAAGAGTTAGACTCTCTGTAAAAAACTCTCGAATCAAGTTCTTCTCTGATCTCTCTCCAAGAAATCCGACCCTTCTCCATAGCAACAGGGCTATTTATAGAGGTTTCAGGAGCGAACGTGCCTCCTAAAAACACTCCATAATAGGGGTTAACTTTCCCCGTTATGTGGGCCGTGATTGACCCTATAACTGGGACGGTTACAACTGAGACGCGGGTTTCGACCCACGCGCCTTGGTGCTGCAGTGCTGGCTGAGACGCGGGTTTCGACCCACGCGCCTTGGTGCTGTAGTGCTGGCTGAGATTAGCCCTGCGTCTGGAGTTTTGGGATTCTGCTTTTGAAGACTTGTCTTCAATGATTTTTTAGACAGCCTACAGAACCCCCTCCAAAGTTTTCGATATTCTGCGGTTGGCTGGGACGGATTTCGAAATACTTTGGACTTTAGCTGAATTCGCCCTTCTCGTGGTTGGACTGACAATGCTCTGAGCTTAATCTTGTCTGGACTATGGTCTTCGTGAGTGTACTGTGGAACCCTTTGAAGCCGCCAGAAATGATCGTGGTGAGTGTTTAGATACACAGTCTAAACTTTCCCGATGCTTTGAGTTTGTCGTTGGTGTACTTTAAACCAGGGGTGGGCAGTCGTCTGCTTGTGCCAGTGTATTTTTGAACTGAATTGCAGAAGTAAGGACTACACGACAGTTCTGTGGACGCAGGGGTGATACTGTTTTTTGGGATGACCACGCGACTGTTACTCCATGAGGCAGACGCGACTTTAGCCGGGTTGAAAGGGTCAATCCATTGAAGGGACGCATCTTTAGAGATGAAGACGCGACTCTTGGATGCGAATCCGTGTCATGAGTACGCTGCCACGTGTCCTGTAGAATTGAGGGGACATCTACTTTTTTTTGGCGTGCGAACTTCACGCTGCATTTAATACGCTGTCCACGCATCAGGCAGTAATTAGGCGTCGAGCCAAGCGCCGCGTATCTTTGCGAATCACTGTGCCTATAAAAGGCAACAGTCTTTCAAGAGTCATCATTAGACTCTCCTTCGTCTTCGTGTGCATCTGTTAGGGTTTTGAGAAAGGAGCTTCCTCTGTTCTCTTTACTTCATCTAACACCGGATCTTTAATTCGCAATGGCACCAAAGGCCAAGCAAACTGCTTCATCTTCACGGGCGGTCGTCGCTGAGACTCAAAGGGGCGATTCCTCCATGCAGGAAACCCCTATTTCAGGTATAAAGCCATCGGACTTGATTTTCACCATTAAATGGGTTTATAGAGTTCTTTGAACTCTTAGACCCCTCTTTTAAAATTGACTCGCCAACGCGGGCAAGAGCCCATGTTTGATCTTCAAACGCGGCTCTTGAGTCGATAAACAAGGCGCAGGTTTGCTGACCCTTGCTGCTTTATCTACTCGAATCTGCGTCTGCTTGTTGAACACAAGGCCCCAGTGAGCCTTGCGTTTCAGATTCAACACTTAGAATATTTCTAAGTATGAAAGATTCGGACGCAGATTTCTTATGACTCTTGCGTCTTGTGAAATCAGACGCTGGTCCTCATGAATCTTGCGTCTGAGCGCGGGCTCCATGCCAGCCTCGCGATTGCAGATTTTGATGATTTCCGCATCTGGGTTTACTTTTGCGTTTGAGTTGTGAACACTTAATCATTTCCCTTCAGATTTCTGATCAAGTGTTGTTTTCTTTTTGCAGTGCGATATTCTGCCGATCCTCTCTCCAAGAAGTGTCACTTCGGGCACGTAGGTGGTGCTGACCGCAACTTAACCTTCGTGTTGCAAAGGACTGCTCCTGTGACCGCCGACAAGCCGAAGGAGCGAAGGGAGAACCTCTCCAAGGTCGACATGGCGACATTCCGGGAGATTATGACTGACGCAGAATTTAAGACGGATTCGCGCATTCCATTGAAAAAACCCGTCTTCTTCTTTGGGGACAATATTGGCGAGGGTGGTTACGTCTTGTATGATGGCGATTACAAGTGGCTCCGCCAGATAGGGGGTAGGAAATTCTTTCTTCCAATATGGAGAGAATGTACCCCTTATCCTTCCTTCAGCACATGCCTGTTCCTCGGTCCATGGAATGGGACCTTGCCCGACCTGTCCCCAATGTCTCACTCGCCATCCTGGGTGCCAGGAATGTACACACTGCCGGTCATGGAAGGGAAATTTTTGCCTGTTTCCTGAACTACTCAGGTCTGATTACCCAGTAGGGGAAACCCCTCAGCTCAGCACTACCTTTATTAATCAATTCATGAAGGTAGGGGGTGATTTTCCCACTGACTTTCGCCCGCTCGGGTGGATTCGTTCCATTGACAAGTACTGGTGGGGCAAGATGGTGAGCTTTATTCTCACCGAACTCGGAGGTCTATTGGACCAGGTGGGACTGTACCAAGCGGTCAGGGCTGTGCAATACGGCATCCCACAGAATTCCCAAAATTTCTTTTGGATCCTGGAGCACTACAACCCTTTGACGGGGACGTTCTTTACCCCGGTTGGAGAAATGGGGCTCGCCCTGCATGAATTATATGAAGTCTCGGGGCTGGTAATGGGAGATGCTCCTTATGAGGAATACGTCCCCACCTTTGAGGAGCTTCATCTCTTGAAGAAAGAGTGCCCTCGTGTATATGAGACCTACTGGGAAGTGTTATGTCATTTCCACATCTGCGGCCAAATAACCTCCTGGAGGACTAGGGGAGTCAAGCAGCTGTCTTGAGCGAGCTACTTATTTAATGGTATCACTGAAAAAGACCACTCAGTGACCAGTCTGGCACCCAGCTCTGACGAAGAAATCGCCGAGAGGATCGACGCCTCTGTGAGTTCTTATACCACAGAGTCGAACGAAGACACTTTCAAACCTGACACGGTTTTCGAAAGTTTCCATCATCAAGCACGGGTCCCCATTTCTAACCGGGCACTGTTGGCGGGTTTCCTCATGCTGTGGTTGAAGCGCTGTGTAGTGCCGACACTGCCGCATGAGGTGATTGTTGCCAACCTGGTGTATCCGGCGGTGCTGCTGGCCTATGGTAGGTCCATAGCTCTCCTTCCGGCAATGGTGGCCGGTATCCAAAGCGGGTTGCGGGCCCTGACTCAGAGCCTGTGCAGGGTGGAGGCCATCTCGACTCCCAAGGTAAACCGGAGGTCGACTCAGAGGGAAGGCCGAGAGTGAAGATTCCTAACCCTCGGATCGAGCTTCCCTACACGTACCTAACAGCTTGGTACGTGTGTTAGGTACGTGATGCACTGCCCTTCGCTGATGACGCCAGTGTCTCGGTCCGAGGGGTTTGTCCCCTTTGTGCAGCGGCTGGAGAGCTCGAGTTGGTCCAACAACTATATGCTCTACGTTCGGAAGTGCCTCCTAAACGCTTCAAATTACCATCTCAACCGCTACTTCCCTGAGATTAACGGTGCTGCTTATGGGGATAAGTTTGCTGACATTGGGGGTCCGGACGGCTTCGCGAGACTGCCATCGGGAGTCTTCTGGTGGCTTATCAATATCCGGCCTGGGTATCTGCTTTTTCGGCAAGGGAACTCGTGCACGATCGAGCCTTATATGCCAAATCGTTTTGCCCGACAGTTCGGCTATGACCAACTATATGTCGGCAACCCTAACGCTCAGCTTGCCTTCAGTGGAAATCTGTTTGAAAGGGCTCGGGCTTGGTATTACAGCGTGGCTGGGGAGACACAGGCTCTTTTCACTTACCTCATAAGACTCCAAACTGCTACGCAAGCCTTAGTTTCTGCACCTGGTACTCCCAAGCTAGCAAGATGCCTGGCTATTCAATAGAGTGCTCATGTATTAAGAGCATTAATGTGTCTTATGAAGAGAAGGTGGCGTCCAATAAGCGCTCGCGAGGCATCGATGAATATCAGGCGGCTCAGATGGAGGCCAGAGGGGAGACACAGGGTAGGCCGAGAGCAGCCACACCTAGGGAGCAGTCTGCCAGAAGGTGTCGACAGGCGGTGCATAAACGTCCTCATGGCGTTACTCTCCAAGCTGAGCCTGCCTCTACTTCCACAGCTGAGCCTGCCCCAAAGAAGGCCAGGAAAGACTTGGCGGCTGAAGAGACCGTCCCTTCCGGCGTTGAAGAGCAGAGGGAAGAAGAGGAGGAGGAAGACGACGCCCCCTTGTTCGTTCTCATGGATTGCGCAGCAGGGGCCCCGTAATTTTAGAAGAAGGGGAGCTTGCTGATGAACCCATCGCTACTGATGAGGCCGAGCAGCTCGAGGTTGCCCTGATGGGCAGGGATGATGTTGAGATTCCAGGGGTCTCAACTCAACCAGGGTCTTCTTCGGCTCATGAAAGGAGAGATGAGACACAACAGCCTGGGTCTCCTGGTGTATTAATCTCCACCTCGCGAGTAGTTAACCCTAATCCTACTACTGGGGTATTTGGTGACAAGGCCTCAATTGCCGAGGCTTCTCGCGTTGAACTATCGTCTTCATCGTCCGGAGAGGATGAATATGATTCAGGTAATGACGTCGATTTTGGCGATGAATCCGCTCTTCCAGATCCAAGAAAATTCTCACATATTTCGGAGGAAGAAATACACAGGTGCGACCCTGTGACGGTTTCGCCAGTAGCACCAATTGCTGCTGTTGAAGGTACTCTTATTGTCTTGTTGATCCGGTTTCCCTTTTTAACTAGGGAAAAGGTTCTGACATTTTCCCTTTATGCTGCAGGGTTGGCCTTGGAAGCGAGGTTGCGACTTCCTCCCATATCGAGGAGATGATACAGAAGCTGGCCCAGCAAGAGGGTGTTGAGGCTCCTGCTATTGAGATGCCTCAAGAGAGGGCAATTATTGAGGTCGGGGAGACCTCAACCTTGCAAGATTTGCCCAAGGATCTGCCGTCTTTGGACCCTCGGCTTGATAAGAAAATATTGACGCTTTGAATGTTTTCCTTCTATTGTCATGACTGACGTTTTGGTGATTTGCAGAGAGTGCTGAGGAAGTTCAGGCAGAGGACTTGGCAGTCAGCGTCGACCCAGCAGGGGCAGCTAGCGTCGACCCAGCAGGCAGTTTAATTCAACCTTCGACCGAGGGTTCCGAAGAAGTCAGGTTCGCTGCTACTTCAGTTGCCGTGGAGGCTGCTATGACGGCAACCGCCCCGGAAGTGCCGGCGACCATCTCAGCTTCTGTCGCACCTGTTGTTGACCCTACTCCTGCATGGGATAAGTTGATTCCAATTCCTCACCCTGTGATAGAAAGGGGATCTGGAGCGCATCAGCAGAATTCTCCCCAGGTAGTGATATCATTGATTGCAATGATGTTTTAAAGAAAAATGAAAACTTGTCTTCAAAAATTGATTTTGTCTTAAAAGAGAATGTAGCTTTGAAAAATAAAATAATTTCTATTTCAAATGATTTAAATGTTTGTTTAAAGAAAAATGAAGTTTTACAAAATAAGATTGATGCACATGTTTGCCATGCTAGGGTAGTTTCACCTAGATCACCCTTGCATGCTCCACTTCTTCTTTAATTAAAAATGATATAAATGTTTTAAAGAAGAATATTGATTGTTTGGGCTCCACTTTGAGCCAATGTGTTGTGGGCCATACACGTTTGGAATCTTTGTTTCGAAAGAAACAAGTTCCATCTTTTCATGCACACTATCCACGGCATACACATGCTCCTCACGGACACCATCACACAATGTATGCTCATGTGTACACTTGTACACATTATGGACGTAAGGGCCACCTTCCTAAATTTTGTTATGATAGAATATATGTTTCAAATTTAGCAAAAAAATTTGTTTGGGTTAGGAATGATACTAACCCCCATGGACCCAAAAAGTTGAGGGTACCAAAGACCACCCCTCTTATTTATGATGTAGGAGTGGGCTCTCACATGACGTGAGAGTAGCCGTACCTTGGAGTGGATGCGTTCCGTGCTTAAAGGAAACCTTTGGATGCATCACTTCAAGGGATGTTTGGTGGGAAGGCCACCATGTTTTGGAGACAAGGGAAGTTGCCTTCTAGGTTTTGGTAACGATTCCTAACTCCTAATTATTGTTTATATGCTTTTCATATTCATTGTTTATAGCATGTTTCATTGTTTATTGATTATTATGAAAATGTCATGATTATTAGACTCTCGACATACATGTATAGCATTTGACACACCCATGTTTAATATGGACCATTATTTTAGAGTTCTCACATTTTTTAAGCTATCTGATTAGACGAAGAAGGTGTACTTATTATGTAGTAAATGTATTTGATGTACCCTTTCTTGTCTCCGCTATAGTATAGGACTATACCGAGTCGAATCTCAGGGAGAGCTCGCGATGGAAGCTTTACGTGTGGTAGTGAAGTGATTAAACGAGTATTCTTCTCTTGCTTATAAACTTAGTGAATCAATTACAAAAGAAACTAAAAGAAAAGATGGATATGTTCATGGTGGAAAAGTCGTGGGAAAAGAAATCAAGAAGTGGATGTTGTGTTCACAAGAAAAGGAAAGAAAACTTAAAGAAAGAATAGATCCATGACTAGCTTACCTTGCTAGCTTGCCAAGACTTACTAGACTCCTTGATAGCGAATGCGTGCCTAATGTTGTCACTCCATCGGCTTAGGATTCGTCTCGCGTGTTGACCTAATTACTTTCTCACTTGGTAGACGGTGGTTTAACCGTCGGAGAAGAGAAGATCATACAACTTGCAAGATTAACAAAGGCAATCACCCATGAGTTAGTGAAGTAAGCTAAGCTAGTGGTAAACTAGTACATGGAGAAGAAATTAGCTAAAAGCCATTAAAGAACTAAAACAAAGCTTGAAGTAAATTGCAAGAAGTAAACAAAGCAAGTAATAAAGCAAGTAAAGAAAGCACATAGAACTAGAACCAAGCTTCAAGTAGAGGAAGGAGGATGGATCAATCCTTGTTGCTTCAAGTGTCACCCTTGATTACACAAGCTCTCTCCCTCACAATCACTCTCTTTTACATTGAATTCTAGGGAAGAAGAAGAGGGATCTAAAGAACAAAACCTAAAGAGAAAATACATGAAAATTACAACAACTAAACTAATCTCCTCTCTTCTCCATTCAGTTTTTGTATGCAGGTCTTCATGGAGTATTTATAGCATGGATGAGAACCTTCGAGAGCCTAGTTTGTTGGCGCAAAATCTGAGATCCAACGGCCCGGATTTTGCGGTGGATCCGCCGCAAGTCGCGGCACTTTTGTGGCCGTTGGCTAACAACTTTCTGGTGGAGATTAGTTACAAGGTTGTTAGCCACGTGGTATATCTAGAATCTTCGTTTGTTGCGCGGATTTCTCTGGATCTGGATTTGAATTTGGCTTTATCTTTAATCATGGATTAATCACTTAATTAGTGTTAATTAAGTGATTATTTGGATATCTCTCCATTAAGCATGTACCTGCAAATAGAGAAGAGGAGTAAAAATCACATATTTATTTGTAATATGCATGGGAGTTATGATGTAAAATATGCAATATTGGATACTAATCACACCCCCACACTTATTCTTTTGCTCGTCCCGAGCAAAACTAAGAAAGAGAAAAGAAAAATCTAAACTACCAATTTATTTACACCACTTTCGCAGGTGACGCGATTGCACTGAGCATGTGCAACAAGCCGTTAAACCTCTAGGTTACCCTAGAGGAGGAGTGTTGTCTCCTGAGGGTTTTCAGCGGATTACACCCACAAAATCCATAAAGAAAGAAGACAAAATGTTAGTGTTTTGAAAACGCATTTTGAATAAGAGACATGTTTACGAACTATTTTCGCAAAAATATAAGTGATCCTAGGTCATAAGTCCACCTATAATTATTCTTTCTTAAACTTAGTATCCATGCAAGATCTTGTCTTCAATTAAGGTAAGAATTCAAAATTGGATTGAATACTTTATCTTTCATAAAACCTAGATAGTATGCACACCGTGTAAGTGAAGATTTCTGGGATTTCAACTCCAACCATAAAGCCATTTATTTATTTATATATACTTTTTTTTTATGCTTTTTTCTTCCCTTAGTTTAGGCTTTCTAGTCTACCCTTGTAACGAGCCTTTAACCGATGACTCCCAAACCAGACGGTCTTAGGGCACCAGATGAGAAAACATCCCTCGGGTTTAAGGTCTCGAGTAGAAAAGGCCACAAAACTAAGGGGGATTATTTATTATCACCGTTAGGCGTGAATAATCATGCTTCTTGAGGCATAATTATCCAGCTTAATAAGTGAGATCACCGTTAGGCGTGAGTAACCATGCTTCTTGAGGCATAGTTATCCAGCTTAATAAGTGATCTTTTATTTATATATATATATATATATATATTTTTCTTTTTATTTATATGGCATTTTTGGTCTTTGTCTCCATCCCAAGAAATGTGTAAGTGTAAAGTGCATATTTATCTAAGGTAAAAATTCAAGATAAAAATATCTCACCAATTTTACTTACTTAGTCTATAATTTCAAACAAGATCTATTACTTCAACTATGTTTAAGATGTCATAATTAAGGCTTTCTTAATTTCTAAGATACATCTTAATTTTCTTAAAAATAGAACAAAACTTTGTCTCTTATTTCAAAAAAATTTTATTTTTATTTTTATTTATTAAAAGAAGTGTAAAATAAAGAAAATCTAAAAACTCTAAAAGAAGTGTAAAAGAAATAAAATCTAAAAACTCTAAGTTAGTAAACCCTCCCCCACACTTATTTCATGCATTGTCCTCAATGCATCATGATATATGTATGCATGAAACAAAAATGAAGAGGGAAGGAAAAAATTACCTTAAGGTGGTGGTTCCGGTGGTGGTCTGATTGGTCCACGGAACATGGCCCAATCATCTTTTCTTTGGGTTTTCAGGAACCCACCAAAAATCTCAGAAATATGACCCACTAAAATGATGTATGCATGTGTTATTTAGTTATGTACATGACCCCATCTAATTTTAAGATTTTCCTAATAATTTCAGAGTCAAATTTATCAATTTCCTTGTCCCAGAATGGTGCATGAAATGATAGAACAATTGACTTGGACTCTGGAAGGAATACCGACTCAGGATTATGATTTAAATCAAGTGATGGTTCAGGAGTCGAAGTGAGGTCAGAAATTGTGTCCAAGTCAAGAAATGTCAGCTCAAGTCCACAATCAGTGTCCAACAATGGAATGTGACTTTCTAAAAGTGATATCTCTTTACTTCCAATTTTAAGAAATTCAAGCTCATCACCGTACAATTCTTCAAAACTTAAGTCAACATCTTCCACTAGAATTGTACAATCTGTTTTAGAAGTAAAGAGATTGAGAAAATCAAGGTCACATTTCTCATTGAGTTCAATTCCACAAGATGGAGAACTTGCCAAAATGTCAATGGAATCTTCAGAAGTGTAAAATTGGGCAAGTTCAATATGATCCTCAAAGATGGATGATTCAACTTCATTGTGAATTGTGAAAGGATCCAAGATTGACTCCGGGAAAAGATTGATGTGAGGTAAAGATACCGGAGTCATTATGGAATAAAGGAAAAGAATTGAATCACTGAGTTTGGGTTCAAGATCACATTCCTCATGTAGTTCAATAAAATGTGGAGAACTTGCCAATTTATCAATGGAATTTTCAGAAGTGTAGAATTGGTCAAGTTCAATGTGATCATCAAAAAAGATTGGTGATTCAATTTCACAATGGATAGGAAATGAATCCAATTCTGACTTGGGAAATGGATTGAAATCAGGTAAGGTTATGGAAGTCATGATTGAATCAGGAAGTAGATTGGAATCATCAAATGAAAGTTCAAGATCATAATCATGTTTGAGTTCAATTTCATGAAAAGGAAAACTTGCCAAAAACGTCAATTGGATCAGAAGTGTGGACAAGTTCAGGTAATTGTGCTGAAATTGAATTTGGACTTCCAAGACTACATGACTCTTTGGTTTTGACAGAGTGGCTAGTGACCTTAGAAATAGGATGAAGAGTTTGGATCAGCAACTCTAAGTCACGGGCACGAGCATTTTGAGCATGGGTCATGTCTTCAAGCATCTTTTCAAAATTGATGACTTCATTATTTGGATGAAAAGATGAAGTGTTGTCTTGGAAGTGATGGTGAAATTGTGAGTCAAAAGTGTGTGATGATGGAAAAGTGGACTCACACAAGAAATCATTACTCGGTTCCATGACAAATGGTTGTTCATACTGAGAAGGTGGAACTGAGTAAGATTCTTGAAAATACTGTGGAATTGGAGAGGGAAATAATTCAGGAAGTGTTTGCTCAGCTCTCTGTAAGTTAGCTTCTAAACTCCTTAGTAAATCAGATTTTTCTTTAACTGGTTCAGAAAAAGGAGTATATGAAGCGGAATCGGGAAATGAATCTTGTGAATATTGTGGACTTGGTGGAAATGGTGGACAAGGAGGTTGATAATTAAACTAGGGGGACTGGAATTCCCAATGACTCGATGAAGAGTTGAAATTATTTTGGACATTATAATTGTTAGATGGGGGGTATGGGTCATATTGATTCGGATAAGGCCAACCCGGCGTATTTGGTTGGTGCATATTGTAAAACACCGGGTTGGAATTATCCGAATATGGAGTGTGTGTGACATATGGATGGAAAGAATTGTAATTATAAGCCATATCACACAATCACAAAGAAAAATCAAACAAACAAACAAACAAAAGAAAGAAAGAAAATTCTAACCTAAGTTAGGGTAGACTTAGACCTAGACGACTCCTAACAAATAGACTGTCCACGGGAGGTTTAGTGTAGACTCTAACCACAAGCTAATCAGCCAGGGAAGGGTAAGGTTGGTGGGAGGTTTTCCGTCCGGAGACGTTCCTTAATTAAGTAACCAGCAACCTTCGGGCTTTCGGCCCTCAACCCCTTTCCTAGACACCGATTTTGCAAGAGTTAAATTCCAACACTTTTCCCCCTTAGGATAATCTCCTAATTGAGTCCGAGATGTCCCTAGGGCCAACGTCTATTTTTTTTATTAAATTAGGCTTGGGTTAGTGAGTGCTTGGGAAAATGATTTTCGGGCTAAGGAAAGGGTAATGACCTCCCCCACCTTATCTTATTTACGGGTATGCCCTTAGAATTGAATTGTGCAAGTGTACAAGAAATATAACAAGGATTCACTCAAAGCAAGAAAATCAAGCAAGGAGTTTGTCCTAGTCTAAATGCAATGCAAACACGTACCTTGCCTCCAGTACTCTTCAACAGTAAAAGTAAAGAATTGAAGAGACACGTGCCTAAAATGCAAGTGTCTAAACAATTTTTAACAATTCAACCAACTTTTTACTGTTTTTAATTAAGCAGGAGTAGGATGCAGAATACAGGAAATAAAGTATAGAAACAGATGTATTTTACAGAACCAGAGGCCCTGCAGAAAATTGGTGAGTAGTGAACTCCTTATTGCCGCGTTCCCACGGCAAAGTGCCGTGGATCCGCGGCAATTTGGAGGGATCCTGGGCTCTGCTTCTTGAGCAGAGTCCCAGGTCCACTTGTATGTTACTGCAATGAATAGTTTCCTGTTTTTTCTCTGTAACCTGCAACAGAGAAGAAGGATCGTTTAGTACTTCACTTTAACCTAAAAAATACGTTGCTCTCCCTGGCAACGGCGCCATTTTGATTAGACGAAGAAGGTGTACTTATTATGTAGTAAATGTATTTGATGTACCCTTTCTTGTCTCCGCTATAGTATAGGACTATACCGAGTCGAATCTCAGGGAGAGCTCGCGATGGAAGCTTTACGTGTGGTAGTGAAGTGATTAAACGAGTATTCTTCTCTTGCTTATAAACTTAGTGAATCAATTACAAAAGAAACTAAAAGAAAAGATGGATATGTTCATGGTGGAAAAGTCGTGGGAAAAGAAATCAAGAAGTGGATGTTGTGTTCACAAGAAAAGGAAAGAAAACTTAAAGAAAGAATAGATCCATGACTAGCTTACCTTGCTAGCTTGCCAAGACTTACTAGACTCCTTGATAGCGAATGCGTGCCTAATGTTGTCACTCCATCGGCTTAGGATTCGTCTCGCGTGTTGACCTAATTACTTTCTCACTTGGTAGACGGTGGTTTAACCGTCGGAGAAGAGAAGATCATACAACTTGCAAGATTAACAAAGGCAATCACCCATGAGTTAGTGAAGTAAGCTAAGCTAGTGGTAAACTAGTACATGGAGAAGAAATTAGCTAAAAGCCATTAAAGAACTAAAACAAAGCTTGAAGTAAATTGCAAGAAGTAAACAAAGCAAGTAATAAAGCAAGTAAAGAAAGCACATAGAACTAGAACCAAGTTTCAAGTAGAGGAAGGAGGATGGATCAATCCTTGTTGCTTCAAGTGTCACCTTGATTACACAAGCTCTCTCCCTCACAATCACTCTCTTTTACATTGAATTCTAGGGAAGAAGAAGAGGGATCTAAAGAACAAAACCTAAAGAGAAAAATACATGAAAATTACAACAACTAAACTAATCTCCTCTCTTCTCCATTCAGTTTTTGTACGCAGGTCTTCATGGAGTATTTATAGCATGGATGAGAACCTTCGAGAGCCTAGTTTGTTGGCGCAAAATCTGAGATCCAACGGCCCGGATTTTGCGGTGGATCCGCCGCAAGTCGCGGCACTTTTGTGGCCGTTGGCTAACAACTTTCTGTTGGAGATTAGTTACAAGGTTGTTAGCCACGTGGTATATCTAGAATCTTCGTTTGTTGCGCGGATTTCTCTGGATCTGGATTTGAATTTGGCTTTATCTTTAATCATAGATTAATCACTTAATTAGTGTTAATTAAGTGATTATTTGGATATCTCTCCATTAAGCATGTACCTGCAAATATGTAGAGAAGAGGAGTAAAAATCACATATTTATTTGTATATGCATGGGAGTTATGATGTAAAATATGCAATATTGGATACTAATCACACCCCCACACTTATTCTTTTGCTCGTCCCGAGCAAAACTAAGAAAGAGAAAAGAAAAAATCTAAACTACCAATTTATTTACACCACTTTCGCAGGTGACGCGATTGCACTGAGCATGTGCAACAAGCCGTTAAACCTCTAGGTTACCCTAGAGGAGGAGTGTTGTCTCCTGAGGGTTTTCAGCGGATTACACCCACAAAATCCATAAAGAAAGAAGACAAAATGTTAGTGTTTTGAAAACGCATTTTGAATAAGAGACATGTTTACGAACTATTTTCGCAAAAATATAAGTGATCCTAGGTCATAAGTCCACCTATAATTATTCTTTCTTAAACTTAGTATCCATGCAAGATCTTGTCTTCAATTAAGGTAAGAATTCAAATTGGATTGAATACTTTATCTTTCATAAAACCTTTTGAGCCACGTGCCTTCATGCATATATATGTGTGGACTCGTTGTGTTTGAATATGTATGTATACTTTAGTTGTATAGGACATACATATACCTCAAAGATTAAATATTTGAATGATTTTCATGTTTTCATGTTTAAAGGAATATTGAGCTTAATGGAATATTTTTTTTCATGATTATGATCTTCACATCTTATTTGTACACTCACATTTATTTTTTACTCATGTTTTGTTTTCATGAGTCATATTTATGCTTAATTGAATTAGAGTGTTGATTATCATGTGAATTTCGTGTTTCATGAAAAATAATTTGTTTTTATTCCTTACTTGAAGGATTTCGTACTAGTTTACAAATTTTTCATATAACTAGTTACAGTATTCTTCATATGGTAGAGTTTTTCAAACAAAACTTTTTTTCAAATCTTTTTTTTTGAAAACCCCTACCTTCCATGGGTGGTTGGATGGGAGATCATGCACATGTATGCTTTATAGTGAAAATCATTTTAAAACTTGAACATGATTGGGTGGTAGTTATATGATGTATACACTTGATCATTATTGTTGTTTCAATTGGTATCATTGGACTCTTTCAATTGGTATCAACTTTGACCTTTCTTGTATACTCATATATGTTTGTATGTATGTATGCTTTCAATTCTAAGAATATAAATTTCAATTGGTATCTATTTTTCATACATATATATGTGTTTTGTCTATGCTAAAGCTTGAGTTTCAATTTTGTTTCAATTGATTCAATTTTCAATTGGTATCTTATTACAAGCTTATGCATGTGTTTTGTTGATATTTCATAAAGGGGGAGAAAATTCGATTTTCATATTTATAATTGGTATTTACATTCCACTCCCTTGCTTTATGATAGAAAAATAAAAAATTTTAAATTGATATCATATACTTAAAAAGAAAAATACTCTCTTTTGATATCAAGATGTTTATTTGAAAGTTTTTAAAATTTGGTATCTCAAAATTTTGTTTAAAGAAAATAGTCAAAAAGTTTTTGATTTGTATTGCCTATATGCAAGGAGAGCTTAACATCTCTTCTACATATAGATTCATGATGAGTGTATCTTGTATTGAAGAGCTTGACAACCTCTTCTTTATGTGGTACACGTGTGTAGGGGGAGCTTAATATCTCCTCTTATGCATTGCGTAGTGTACATTATGTGAATTAGGGCTTGTCATCCCTCCTTCATGTAATGTATCTATGTAGGGAAGCTTCACATCTTCCTCTTCATGAATGTATATAGCATATACCATTTATTGATTTATGGTATCAAGATGCTACTTTGACATATTTTAAATTGATAGCTTAATTGATTGTCACCCCTATTTGGTTTTTATTTTTGTTTTATACAAAAAGGGGAGAAAATTTTGTTGATTTGGTTTTGCTTTTACCCCTTATTGAAAATTGTTTCTTTGTATTAAAAAGGGGAGAAGATTTTGTTTTGTTTTGATTTTTACCCTTTATTGATGATTGACAAAAAGGGGGAGAATTATTTGAGAAAGATTTTGGTTTATATATGCATGTTTATGTTTTGCATATATTAAATTTAATTTAGTTTAATTTTAATTGGTATCTAGAGCATGTTTTGTTTTTGAACATTTCATGGTATCTAGAATCTTTTATTGTTTATGCATAAATATGCATGTTTCATGTTTCATGTTTAATATTCATTGCATATTTATTGTTTATTTGTTTCGCATGAGTTAAGGGGGAGCTTCTTTGAAGCTTAACTTTAATCCATGCATATATAACTCTATGAGTTTTGTCATCATCAAAAAGGGGGAGATGTTGGCCCGGAGGCCTTCCTCTCTAGTTTTGATGATGATTAACTCATGTAGTTATGTTTACTGATAATCTTGTGATTTTAGTTTCAGATCATTTAACAAGATATTGGTTGGTGATTGCTTCAAAAAGATGAGTTTGAAAGCCTTCACATGGTGATTCCGGTGCCCGAGCTTCAAGATCACTCATTTGCACTCGGTGGATCACGTTTGGGATCGAGTCGACTTGAAGATGGAAGATCGTCAGAAGACTTAGGTATCCTAGTGTTTAGTGTGTTTAGATCCATTTGTAAAGATAAGAATAGTTGATATGCTCAAGTGCACAATACACATACACGTTTTGGTTTTGATATTGGTTTTCATGAATAGATTGTTCAAAATAAGTTTAAATAGTTTATATGTATAATAGATGTATTCTAGTTATACATGCATGCTTACATGACTTATACAAACTTATTTTAACTATCCTATTCATGTAGTGAAAAATTCAAGTTTGATAAAATACAAGTTTTGGTTTTTGGTAAACCGGATGCCCCAACGGTCATATTTCTGACCGTTGGCGGTCGGCCGGGCCGGCCGATCTCAGGCCTGTTAGGCTGACAGATCAGCCTAACGGGTAGTTTCTGGTTTGGCCTATAAATACCTCATTTCTTGGGAGTTTTAACTAAGATTTTCAAGAGCAAAAATCTTACTTTTCTGAAGTGTTTTTATAAGTTTTCAAAAGAGTTTTAAGTGCCAAAAGACCAATCTTGTTTGTTTTTAAAGTGTTTTGTTATTTTCAAAGAAAATAGGTTTTTGGGAATTGATTCTTGTTCTTCATTTCTATATCAATTTGGTATTTTCCCAAGAGATTTTCTTTGATCAAAATACTTGTTTTTTCACACTTGAGCTATCTTCTATCCTAATCTATTTAGGATCTTTGTTTTGTGGAAAAGAGATTGTTTGAGGTTGTGGAAGCCTCCAAGATTATAAACCTCCTTGTATTTGTTATATCCCTCTTTGGTAGAGGTTGATCGGAGTGGTATTGGTTTGGATCCCTCTTCGGTAGAGGTGATGAGTTTGGTTGTTGGTTATGGGCCTTATCCCTCTTCGGTAGAGGTGGATTGTGATTGTATTGCCTCGGTGGCATTGTAAGGTTGAGAGAGGAGTTCGGTACTCCTTTAGTGGATTAGAAATCCTTCTCGGTGAAGGCGGGGACGTAGAGCTAGGGGCTCGAACCTCGGAACATATCATTGTGTTTGCGTTTGATCCACTTGTCTCTAAACTCTCTCTCTTTACTTTGTGCATAGCATCATTCATATCATCATATCATATTTGCTTGTGTTGAGCATTGTTTCATATTGCTATATCATTATATGCTTGGCTTGCTTGTGTGTGTGCCTCACTTGTACTTAACCACAAGAGCTTCATATAGAACCTCAACCCATATCTAGGGGAATCAAGAGGAGTTAGTTCAGAGCCCTTCACGGGGAATTCGGCTATACTTGTGTGTGTATTAAGTGTGATTACAAAATTGTTTTAAGCTTCCGCATTTAGCGCATTTAGTTTATAGATTAGCATCATCACCTATTCACCCCCCCTCTAGGTGATTTACAAGGCCTTCTTTGTTGTAGAAGCAAGTCTTAGGATGCAGCTTTCCAATTTTATGTGATTTCAAAGTGCGACCGCCAGAATGGATCCCTCTTGCTAAAGAAACGTAGCTCTGAACTGCTCCGAGAGATGCGGTCGTAGTTCTCTTAACTGGAAGAAAAGAGGACGCCGAAAGGGACGCAAGTTCCTGGACGCGCCCTCGGGCCTGCGTTTGGTGCAACTTCCCAGGGTTACATACAGCTTGTCATAAAGATTTCATTGGATCTTTAAATGTCCAGTCGATGTTGACGATTGGGGACTCGTATCATCCCACGTTTCCTGACGCGGCAAGTCCACGCGTCAGCCCTTCATTGGGCTTAGGCATTAATGCCTTTAAATGCCGAATCGGCGCTGGCGGTTGGAGACCTGCGTCTTCGATGCTTCCTGAAGCGATAGTCCACGCGTCAGCCCGTTATTTGGCTTTGACATTCGTGCGAGAATTAAGGCCGACGGTTCTGATTAGTGAGCCATTAAGCACAAGCTTTGTGGTTTGCCTATAAATAGGGCTCAGCTTCTCCTTTAGCAGTACATTACTTAGACTGCTTTTCTTTGAGAGCGAGTGCTCTGGGGGATTCCACCTTCTCCCTTCAAGGACTTTACCTGGGACTTGCCTCCATGGACGATGATGACCCAGAGCTTTCATGCTTCTGTTTAATCTCTCCAGAAGATTATCACTGTTAAGTGCTTTCAAGATCAAGAAGCGTCTCCTTGAGCACCTTTTATATCCGCGCTTTGATGCAGAAAGTTCAACCTTTAATGGGGATTTCTGCGGGTATGACTTCTTAGTTCGCCATGACATTTTCAGCTCAACTGAGTTTGAGTTTTGATATCTCTTAAAGAGATCCATCTTCTTGACCCCTCCTGAAGTCTAGCTGGTGCAGCCATCTTTTGGAAGTTGCGCCATTTAGAAAATTCTGACTTAAAATTTTCTGGGCGCGAGTATAATGGACTTTTGCACCTGGACCGTGGGCTTTACATACAGAGCTCGCGTCTGAGGCTGTTGACTTAGATCAAAGATTTGGGCCTGAATTTTGCAACCCCCGTTCATCAAACAGGGGGATGGCAATTTTCGCGTCTCGAACCTTAGATGCGGGTGCAAAACCAGACTGCGTTCGACTTTTGTATGTATCACAGTTTGATCGTGTCTGTTTCTGTCACCGCAGAAGTTTGGCTCACTGCGCGGGTCATTCCTGCATCTGTAGTTTTCCGCAATAGCTGCGTCTGTCACTTAGTTTTTCTTGTTGAAATATACTAAGTTTCAGATCTTCTATTTTTTTTTGTTTTCTTCTTGCAGGTAGGCTTGATCATCCTTTTTCATGTTCGTTGGGCCCTTGGGAGAATATATCGGCCAGCGAATTTGGTCGATGGTCGACCACAGGAGAAGAAGTCATGGCTCCCGTCTTCGGGAGATGGGGAGCGGACCCTCGCCAAGATCTCTTTGGATTCAATGCACCAGTCATGCTTCTTGGCATGACATGGTCAGAGTGAGTATGGCGGGGGATATAGTGGTGGTTATGTTCTTGGATTCTCCCTTCACCTACCCCAGAAGTGACATCGATGAAAACTCCATGCTCATTGGATGACTTTCTGGTGGTGGAGATGTTCATCAATGAAGGATCATACCCCGCCGCTTCGGATGGTCAGGTGGAATCAGAAGATTCTGCTGCCTTTCGACCTTAAAAAACACCATTGTTCTCGGTCGACGATGGGCTCTTTCAATGTTTACATCATGCATCGTAGTGCAATCAGCTTTCGATCATCGCCACAGTGTTCAATCCTACTTTGGCGCCCTTCCAAACATCTTGTACTTGGAGTTGTGAGCAGCTTCAAGGAGCGAGTGCAACCTTGAGAGAGAAAGGGACTTCTTTGTACTCGTTTATTGTAACACTCAATCTTATTGTATAAGAGAGCATTTGTATCACTTTCATATGCCTGGATATAAATAAAAGTGACACTTTTCTTTTGTTTCCTTCTATTGTCTTGAATTTTTCTTTTTTTTTTAAGAATCTTTGACTTTGCTAAAAATATGATAATAATCTTAACAAGTCAAGGTTTGTAGAAAAATCCTATTTCAAGAAATTCAACAATGTTGTCAGAGGTGTGATATTAACTTGTCAGAGATAAAATAATTTGTGGACCTGTCACTCTATAAAGGAAAGTGACAGGTGGAATTTGTACCCCAGGGAAGATGAGCCTTTATCAAAGGTTTAGGATTAACTTGATTAAAATTAGCTGGGAGTTAATGAAAACACTGTTAACGGTTGTAATGTTAACCTAACAAATTTTTAGGTAGACTTGTTGTTCTGTTGAGGAGAATCACAAGTAAGACTAGATTCACGGGGGATCTAGGAAAGTTTTTACTATTAGAGGTGTGATATTAACTTAACGGGTTGAAGGTCGTCTTGTCAGAAGTGTGATGTTAACTTTACAAGAATGTGAGTCAGAGGTGTGATATTAACTTGACTCAGAAGCATTTCAGCTTTCATTTGAGAAAACTGAAAGTGTCACTGTCATAGGTGTGATGTTTAACTTGGCAGTGAGGGTAATGCTAGAGGTATAATTTTGAACTTAGCATTGATCATCTCGACTTTGATAAAGAAGTCCGAGGGAAAGTCATGGCCATAAGTGTATTTTAAACTTAGCAATGACCTGGATGCTAGAGGCATAGTATTAAACTTAGCATCATTCATTTCAGCTACGTTATGGAAGTCTGAGGGAAAATGGCTGTCAGAGGTTAATGTTGAACTTGGCAGTCACTTGATTACTGTTAGAAGTGTAAATGTGAACCTAACAGTAATTTGTCAGAGGTGTGGTATTAACTTGACAAAAATTGGTTTGCGATACGAGCAATTTGAGGACCTGTCATTCTATTGATGAGAATTGACAAGTGAAGTTTGAAGAGCTAGAGGTATAGTGTTTACTTGGCAAATTTGAAGTTTGTTGCTCCATGTAGAGTTGACATGTAAAGTTTGTACTCGACAAGGAGTATTGAAAATTTTCATTACCAAAGGTATAGTGTTAACGTAGCAATGACTGTATTTTGTAGATCTACCATTCTGTGTATGAGAATTGGTAAGGGATTTTGAAGGAGAGGGTGAATTACATCCAACTTAGGATTTTTAGCAAATCTCAGCTATCAACGGATTTGAGGTGCCTTTACCAACTACCGTTTGAGTTGGGCTAGCCATGCTATTCCCCTCAGCATGATGAGTGTCGAAGACTTATGTTGGACTTAAAAGCCAACATTTTCCTCTGTCCTTAGCCGTCGGAGGCGTCGGATGTTAATGAAGATGGGAACATTAGAACCCAGGGGTTTTAGCAAACCCTCAGCTGTCAACGGATTTGAGGTGCCTTTACCAAACTACCGTTTGAGTTGGGCTAGCCATGCTATTCCCCTCAGCATGATGAGTGTGCGAAAACTTATGTTGGGCTTAGAAGCCAACATTTCCTCTATCCTTAGCCGTCGGAGGCGTCGGATGTTAATGACAAAGCTCTTCTTATTTGATCAGAGGTGTACTTTTAACTTGATCGGTGGAGGGGTACTATTAAGGATAGTACTTTCTTCAAGAATCTGCCATGTGATCGGCATCATCAGTGTATCGCCATCTGAAGTTATGAGGCGATATGATCCATTGAGTGGACTGACTCTACTACAAATGGTCCTTCGCATTTAGACTGGAATTTTCCCTTTTGTCTTATGTGTCATCACCATAGGTCTTCTGACAGCTAAGACAAGATCGCCTTTCTTGAAAGTGCGTACTTTAACTTTCTTGTTGAAGGCTCTGGTAATCTGGGCTTGGTAAAGCTCGATTTGTTGTTGGGCCTGCAGACGTTTGTCATCTAAGGCTTCCAATTCTTGGAGTCGCTGTTGATACTTCTCCTTATTTGCCATCTCTGCTGTCAGGGCGACGCGTAGAGATGGAATTTGGATTTCCAGTGGAAGTACGACTTCACAACCGTATACCAAAGAGAATGGCGTAGTTTAGTTGAGGTTCGTACAGTTGTGCGATAGGCCCATAAGCATTCACCTAGCCTGTCGTCCCAGTCACGTTGACTTTTCGAGACGAATTTTTGAGAAGTTTGCCAATGGTCTGTTAAAGGCTTCTGCGAGACCATTAGCGGCGGGGTAGTATGCTATTGAGGATACACTCTGGATTTGAACTTAGCGCAGAATCTCTGGAAAGCCTGGCTGATGAATTGGGGTCCATTGTCGGGGACGATTCGTCGAGGTACACCAAAACGCTAAATGACATGATGTTTGACGAATTTGATCACGTCGGATGACTTCACTCCTTCAAAGGGACGGCCTCAGCCCATTTGGAGAAGTAATCGGTTATGGCTAAGATAAACCGATGTCCTTTGATGACGGTGGGCTAATAGGGCCAACTACATCTATCCCCCACATCTCAAACGGCCAGGTAGAGGTCGTAGAGTGAAGGTATCCTGGTGCTTGATGGATGAAATCGCCATGTACTTGGCAGGCGTGGCATCTTTTGGCATAAGTGATGGCATCAGCGACCATCTTAGGCCAATAATATCCCAACCTTTGGAGTCGGTATGCAAGTTTGGGTCAGGTTGATGGGCTCCACACATGCCGTCATGGGCTTCTTTCAACACCTCCTGTGCCTTTTTTTGTGAAAGGCAGCGAAGCAAGATCCAGTCATGCGATCGACGATACAGTGTTCGCGTAATCGCATTATAGTAGAATTTGGGGGCTTTCCTTCGAATGGCAGCCGCTTCTTTGGTGTCCTCAGGCAGGATGCCATATAAGACATAGTCGATATGGGGGAATCGCCAGTCTCTAGGCTCTGGACTGGTTGACGACTCAAGCGCTTCTTTGCCTTGACGATTCCTGTTGGTCCTGGTAATCCTCAAGAGCAAGTCTCGGGCAATACAGGTCATGGTTGTGGACAAATATTTTCTCTACCGCTCCAGCTAGAAGAGCTAAAGAAGCAGGGAGAGACGCCAGTGCATCTGCATGCGCATTTTGCTTGCGTGGCACATGGTCAATGTAAAAGTTGGTGAACCTTCAGCCATGTGGACAGTTGCGTTGTAATAGGGTACTAGGTCTTCATGTCGACTTCGTACTCCCCGCGAATTTGGCTGGACGATGAGTTTGGAGTCACCATATGCCTCGAGATTTTTGACGCCAATCTCATCAGCGAGTTGCATCCCAATCAAAAGAGCATTGTATTCCGCTACATTGTTGGAACAAGGCTCGGTTAATGAGACAACTCGAGGAATCACATAGTTCTGTGGGGAGACGAGTAATACTCCTACTCCTGCCACTATGTGTCCTTTTGGGCTTGTTCTCGATGCACCATCAAAGAAAAGTTGCCACACCTGCCTTTCAAAGGATGTCTGGGTCAGGCAGGCTTCAACGACCTCGTCTGAGAAATCCTCGTAAAGTTTGGTTGCCCTCGGATCTGGATGCTCGGCCAAGAAATCCGCCAACGCTTGTCCTTTAATGGCCTTCTGTGGTAAAAAGTGCATTTCATATTGAGATAACAATATGGCCCATTTTGCCAGTCGACCATTTAACGATGAAGGTTTTGTCATGAGTAAACCTCAGGGGGTTTACTTTTGATATGACATTTATTGTCTAGCCTACCAAATAGTGTCGCATTTTCTGAACAGCGAACACCAATGCCAAACATTCTTTCTCGATCGGGTTGTATCGATGTTCGGCCCCGATCATTATTCTACTCAAATAGTAGATTGCTTGCTCTCGTCCTTGATCATCATTCCGAGATAGTAGAGCTCCTAAAGAATGATCCATCGCTCGAACGTATATCAGTAAAGATTTTCCAGACACCGGAGCTGCAAGGACTGGCGGTTGTGGGAGGTACTGTTTATTTCCTCAAATGCTTGTGGCAAGCGCTGTCCCAAATGAATGAAATACCCTTCTTCATTAATTTGGTGAAGGGTTGGCATCTTCTGGAGAGATTTGAGATAAACCTGCGGATGTACGTCAATCGTCCTTGCAATCCCTGAGCTCTTTGAGGTTTCTCGGAGCTCGCATCTCCTGGATAGCGCGCGAAACTTTTTCTGGGTCCAAATGAATCCCTGTAGAGGTCACTACAAACCCTAGGAATTTTCCACTAGCCACCCCAGGAAGGACTTGGTGGGGTTATCTTCAATTGAGGGCCCGCATGATGTCGAAGACAGTCTTTAAATCAGTTAAATGATCACCTTTAGCGCGGCTTTTTACTGCGATGTCGTCAACATAGCATTCCACGTTTTGCGCATATGCTGATGGAAAATGGCATTCATGGCCCTTTGATATGTTGCCCCTGCATTCTTAAGTCCGAAGGGCATGACGGTTTTGTAGCAGTATACCCCAGTGGGTCCTGAAAAGAGGTATGCTTTTCATCATCAGGATACATTTTGATTTGATTATATCCTGAGAATCCATCCATGAAGGACATTCGCTCGAATTCACATGTATTGTCAATCATGACATTTGTAATTGGCAGTAGTGGGAATTCATTCTTGGGACAAGCCTCGTTTAGATCACGAAAATCGATACAGATTCGGATCTTCCCGTTCTTTTTAGCAACGGGGACGATGTTGGCTACCCAATCAGGATGTTGTTCTTCCCTAATGAAGCCAGAGTCTATAAGCTTTCTGACTTCTGATTGAATTGCCTCCATTATTTCTGGACGGAACCGTCGTTGTTGTTGCTTGACGGGCTTTTTGTCTGTATTAATGTTGAGGTGGTGCATAGCCACTCGAGGATCAAGTCCAGGCATATCCTCGTAATTCCAGGCGAAGACGTCTATATATTCTTGTACAAGAGATATTAGATGCTTTTCTCAGAAGGTGACAGGCCATCACTTATGAAGATGGGCTTAGGATTAGCCTCATCTCTTAGATTGATCTGAACAACCTTATCTTCTGTGGGTGGCTCACGCTGTTCGAAGCGGGTATCCCAAAGATTGTTTAAGTGTTTGATCCAAGGATCTGTATCGGATTGGATCATTTCTTCATCTCCGTCTTCCAGGTGGCTTGTTGAAACCGTATTCACTGAAAGTTCTCCGAAGATGTTGCCGACACTAACATCTGACTCCCACGATGACGTACCCGATGAGTAATCATGGCATAATGACTCTCAGACTCAGAAACGATGGGATCGGACTCGCCAGACGCGAACCTCGCATCCTTTGTCAGCGCGAAAGTCGTCAGACGCGAAGGTCGCGTTTCAACTCAAACGCGAGCCTGAGCAGCTCCGCGTTCTAATACAGACGCGAGCCTATGAGCTCCGCATCTATCAACATCAAAGCGAGGTCCGCGTCCAGCGCGAGACCCGCATTTTTGCTATAACTGAGCCACAAACTTAGTCAGTTACACCCCAATTTCTCTCCACATAATGGGGAATAACTTTCCATTATGGAGAGATTTAAGGAGTGGTTACACCCCTCCCATTATAGAGAGATTTAAGGGGTTGGTTACACCCCATTCCTCTATAAATAGCTATGAATAGCTAGAGAATGGAGAGGACGGCAGGGGGGTTTGTTTTTTTGGAGGAGACCTCTCTAAGGGACCCAAGGGGGAGGGGACCTCTTCTAAAAGGGCTGAGGAGGAGAGTCCCGATGGAGGAATCCAAGAAGCCATGAGCAGAGGAGAAGAGCTACCTCAGCAGAGTTCGAACTCGAAGCTTGTAGCATCGAGAAGAGTTAACTCTTTCTGTTAACTTGCTAAGTTCAAGTTCTTTAAATCTCTTTGAGATTCCATTACTGATAGGAGCTGTGCTACTCCACCAGTAGATCCAAAGAGAGGATCCACAAAGAAACTTGACATTCAGCCCGGTCAAACGGAGAAACAAGACTCACTCTCCACCGCCATATGAAGAACCCATCATTAAACAAAGAGGAGAATCAACCCTGAGATTCCCTCTTTTGTAATTGGATGATATCGTTGTAATCTTCTATTCAATCAAAAGAATTTTACAATTGTGATCTTTTCCGACGCGTACAAGAGATGGCGACTCCTCTGGGGACATGATTTCTCAACCAACGAGAAAGTGGTGGCGCAAGCTGACGTCAAGATGCTTGGATTCACAGTCGAATCGCTTGTGATCGAATTCAACTAAGAGAAGTTGAACTCCCCTAAGCTTCGGGAGTCTCCCGGGAGATAACATGGTCAGCCCCAACGTCTTTCAGAGACCAGCGCCATGACCCGCGGTTAAGATGGCAATAAAGACCAATCTCTCCTCCATCCTTTTATCAAGGCACTTCCAGTTCCGGATGCCGGGGGTTCTCAACAACCTCTGCGACTCAATCGGAATGCGAGAGACTGCGAAGGCGTTGCACTCATCGTCAGCAGACAGGAGGAGTGGTTGCAACAGCATATGTGGCCCGCATCAATGTCTCCTACGAGACCCGCGAGACCAATGATGATGAAGGCAAATCTCGCCGCAAAACTCCTCCCAAGGCTCAGCAAACTCAATTTGCAGGGGGTTTGCATCAACTCCTGCGAGCCAAACGGATTGCTGATCGTCGACAAAGACGTTAAATTCACCATCAGCAAATAGAGCTCGCTTTCACCCCCGCGTTTCGCAACCAAACGCGAAGTTCGCTTTCAGCCCCGCATTTCTGCAAAAAAACACGATGCTCGCGTTCACGAGCTGTGCGTTTTAGTGCCAAAACGTGAAGTTCGCATCCAGCCTCAGGCTGTGCAAAAACGCGAGAATGCGCGACCCACGTTCAGCCTAAGGCCGCGCCAGGACATGACCTTAGCATGCGAGAATCGCTGACAGTGTTAAAGGATGACCTTCGCGTATCTATTCAAAAAGCGCAAGACATGCGTTTAGTAGGAGGCTGCGCCAGAATGAGATCATCGCGTTTCACTTCAGAAACACGAGGTCGCGTTCAGCCCCAAGTGACCATATTCAAATATAAACTGAGAAGCTCCATCCCATGGGTTCGAGTGCCATTGCGACCAGTTCATCTCGGCTGTGCTCTTTGATTGTCACTGCAACTTTCGGATGACTGAGCCGTCAGAACCTCAAAATCCTCCAAGAGACATAGAGCTCGCGTTCAAATGTCAGAAGCGGAGATCGCCAGAAGCGGACCTCGCGTCCTTTCTCAGATGCAGAAACACGAGCCTGAGTAGAAGGTTTGTTAAAAACCTTGAGGGACTTGGTCCCATCCTCTACTCCAAAAATCTCCTACCAATTCCACCCACAGAATGGTAGGGCCACAAAAATACTATGTTCAGTCCTCCAATGAAATGAACTGGGATTTGTCATGTTAATACTAAACCTCTGACAAAC
>JAVJIF010029300.1:0-55251 GCA_038442645.1 Agave tequilana | reverse complement strand
CCCCCCCCCCCCCCCCCCCCCCCCCTATTTGCTTCTTTTCTTTTTGTTCTTTGCTGCCGGATCCGAACCAAGGGGCTTGGCATATGGACTTGATCAAATTTGACGAGGTTTGGAGACCACTGGAGGATGAGGTAAGGATTTGATCGAATGCAGATCTGGCTGGATCTGGCCATGCGCCTACAAATTCGGCCGACGACTTCAAATTCGGAGGAGACCACTGTGATCCGGCGAGAGTAGGAGTTTTTGTAGAACTCTAAGATTAGGACAAGGGCTAGCGAGAGTTTAGCGGGGGTGTCATGCTGAGAATGACTGACTTTGAGTAGGAGTGACTGGCTGGAGATGACCAAATTTTATGACGCAGTTGCTGAAGTGGGACATGCTGCGACGTCGGTGATGGGGGATCCGGTGACGGGATGACCGGATCATACCTGCAGATACTGTGTCGGCGGTGACCGACAAATGATTGACTTGAGTTGCAGATACTGCAAGTGCGGTGAAGGGGGATGCCACATCTTTCAGTGGTGGGTACTCTGGCTACGGGATAACTAGATGCTTCTTTTTTTGTTCTGGTGTTCTGATGCTTCTTTTTTGTTTTTTGTTTTTTGGACCTTTTTTTTGTGAGGAGCAAATTGTATATGAGTATTTTTATACAAATTTGTAGTCTTTTATCTCAGAGAAGTTTCGTTAAATTTTTATTAATGAAACGCTAGGAATTTTTTCTTCACAATATAATGACAATATTATCTATAAATGAAAATGGACAACAACTTATTAATAGAAATTGCATTCCTCATTAAAAAAAAACATAATTAAAAAAACATAATTGTATAGAAAAAGTTGCAGAGATTTTTGTTTGTATTTGTCATTTTCTAAGATTCAGGAGCGATTTTGGAAAATAAAAGTTTAAGCATATTTTTCAACAATTTACGAAAAATTATTTATCTTTTTATTCAGAATTATCATTACCACTTTTTCCCAGATTGGAGAATCTTTTCAATTCTTTATCTTACATCACTCAAGTTCACAAGTACCACACACAAAGTACATGTTATCATTGGCATTATTAATGCAATTAATTAAGGAATGAAAAAAAGAAAAAGGAAAAAAAACTTCAATTATTTACTTTATACATTTTAAATATTTATTTTCTACTCTATCACAGAATATTTAAAAAAACAAAATTAAAAGGGAAGGAAAAGCAAAAGAAAATGAAAAAAGAAAAAGAATAGACTCAACGGTCACAAGTCCCGGCACCGCAAGTGTCACGAACCGCTCCATCTTGATACACTAGGGCTCATTTGGCTCATCCCATCTGGTAGAGTGGGTTAGGATAATATTATAAATACCATGTAAAGAGAGATATTCTCTATTAGAATAAAGATATTTAGGGATGAATATAGGGGAGCTTCTAGATATTCTAAAAGCCTCAAATTCTAGAGAATTCTTGTACAAGCCCTTGCCTATAAATAGGGGCCAAGGGTGCTCATTTGTAATCATCAAGCAAGAGTAAGCAATACAAGCTTCTACCTCTTCTCCAAGTGTTCTCTCTCTCTTGAGTGAGTGTAAGGCTTAGGCTGACTTAGCTTCACTTCTAAGGAGAAAGGGCGAGTTAAGTGTCGCACGGGTTCGAGTGGTTCGAAGTCAAAAGAATCCGCCCGTGACAGTTGGTATCAGAGCCTAGATTCGGGAATGATAATGTCGAGCCCCGACCTTCGTTCCGAGATGGGTGGAGTTGTAGATCCAAAGGATGCCCCCAAGCCTCGTAGGGAGAAGTCCCGAGATGTCATGGTGACGCTGGAGGCATAGTTAGCTAAGCTGGAGCTTACAGTAGCGGATAAGCTGGAGGCTTACGACGAGCGCATCGAGAAGCTAGAGTCTGCAGGAGACGAGCTTCAGGAGGAGATGCAGTCGGCCTTGAATTCCGCCGTCGACATGTTGCAACAAGGGGACACTTCCTTGAGGGAGGAGAACGCGGTTCCGCGGAACCACATGGAGGTACTCTTGAAGGAGTTGGCCGAGCTTAAGGAAAGGATCGACCAACACGATGTCGCATTAGCAACTCGAGGTATGGTGTCAAATCCTTTTATGGCTAAAGATGTGCCCAAGCCGAAGCCTTACAAGGGGCCTCGGAATGCTCAGGAGATTGATAACTTCCTCTGAAGTATGAAAGTCTACTTCAATGCCGCCGGATTTCGAGACGATGCATCCAAGATTCAAGTTATGCCTCTTTATCTTGAAGACATCGCTACGTTGTGGTGGCGTAGGCGATATGAAGATATGAAGAAGGGCACGTGTTCCATCAGCACGTGGGAAGAGTTCAAGGCGGATCTTAAGCGGCAATTCTATCCAGAGAATGCCGAGGACGAGGCCCGAGGTAAACTTCGACGCCTTACCCAAAAAGGTTCAATTCGTGATTATGTCAAAAAAATTTCAGAATTGCTGCTGGAGATCCCGACATGGGCGAGAAGGACTCTCTATTCTCGTTCATGGATGGCCTCGCTGGGTGGGCCAAGATGGAACTATAAAGGCGAGGGGTCCAAACCCTTACCCAAACTATGCAAGTGGCCGAGTCTCTTATCGAGTTCAAGAAGATAGGAGACTCATCCAAACCAAAAGACAAGAGGGGCAAGCCTGTTAAAGATGGGGGAGAAAAGGAGAAACCATCTAAGGAGTTCCCACCTAAGCCGACATTTGAGAAGGGAAAGTTTCGCGGCAATACCAATGGAGGAGGCGATCGTCCAAAGAAATTAGCATGCTACTTTTGCGGAGATCCCCATAAAGCCATAGACTGTCCCAAGAGGGCTAATCTCGCTGCTCTTGTCCAAAGGGAAGAAGAGACACAATCGGAGGAGACTAGGTTCCACTCACTTCGTCTCCTCAATGCGATCAAGGCTAAGGTAGATGAAAGGCCTCGAGGGGCAATGTTTGTCGAGACAACCATATCCAGTAAGACCTTCAGGCCCTTCTAGATACTGGTGCTTCTCATCTTCTTGTTTCAAGTGATGTGGCTAGCAAGTTAGGCCTTAAAATCTCTAAGGAAGGAGGCACCATTAAGGCCGTCAACTCTAGTCCCACTCCTATCGATGGCGTACCTCACAAGGCGGATGTGAGCATAGGGGAGTGGCATGACCAAGGGAACCTGACAGTCGTAACCATGGACGACTTTGATGTGGTGCTTGGCTTGGAGTTTCTGGACAAGGTGAAGGCCGTGTTGGTTCCCTACACCAACACCATGTGCATCCTTGAGGGGAAAGCGTGCACAGTTCAGATCAAGCGGGAGAGCGTATCATCCAAAATGCTCTCGGCATTACAGATATCCAAGGGAGTTCGACGTCATGAGCCAACCTTTCTTGCTACCATTAAGGTGGAGGAAAGCTCAAAGGAAGGAGAGGACGTGCCCAAGGAGATCCGAGGCATCTTAGAAGCCTACTAAGACATCATGCCCGCCAAGCTGCCAAGCAAGCTTCCACCTAGGAGAGAGGCGGACCACAAAATCGAGCTCGAGTCAGGAACTCGACCTCCGGCCATGGGTCCTTATCGCATGGCACCACCAGAACTGGAAGAACTTCGGAAGCAGCTGAAGGAGTTGTTGGATGCCGGATATATTCGTCCGTCAAAGGCTCCCTATGGTGCACCAGTGCTCTTCCAGAAGAAGCATGATGGTTCGTTGCGGCTTTGCATCGACTACCGAGCGCTAAACAAGATCACGGTGAAAAACAAGTACCCTATTCCTCTGATAGCGGACTTGTTCGACAGGTTGGGTCAAGCTGGATACTTCACCAAGCTGGACTTACACTCGGGATATTATCAAGTGCGGATTGCAGAAGGAGATAAATTGAAGACCGCGTGCGTGACCAGGTACGGATCGTACGAGTTCCTAGTTATGCCATTTGGTCTCACCAATGCACCGGCTACATCTGCACTCTGATGAATAAGGTGTTGGAGCCCTTCTTGGACCTTTTTGTATGATCTACCTGGACGATATTGTGGTGTATAGCCAAACCATGGACGAACATGTGGAGCACTTGAGGCAAGCGTTCTAGGCCCTCGAAGCAACGAGCTTTATGTGAAAAGGGAGAAGTGCTCGTTCGCACAAGAGGAAGTGATGTTCCTTGACCACACCATTGGAAGAGGCAAGATTCAAATGGATCAAGCTATGATTCAGACCATATTGGAGTGGGAACCTCCTACCAAGGTGAAGGAGCTGCGATCTTTCCTTGAATTGGTGAACTACTATCGGAGGTTCATCAAGAGCTATTCGGCGATAGCTGCTCCACTCACGGACTTGCTGAAGAAGAACCGAGCTTGGGATTGGAGTTCGAAGTGCCAGGGGGCGTTCGAGGCTTTGAAGAGAGCTGTGACAGAAGAACCAGTTCTCGCACTACCCGACTTCAGCAAGCCATATGAAGTGCGCACCGATGCGAGTGACTTCGCGATTGGAGGCGTGTTAATGCAGGAAGGACACCCTATGGCCTATGAGAGTCGGAAGCTCAACGATACTCAGAGTCGGTATACCGTACAAGAGAAGGAGATGACAGCTGTGGTTCACTATCTTCGAGTATGGAGACACTACCTACTTGGCTCGAGGTTCGTGGTGAAGACGGACAATGTGGCCACCAGCTACTTCCAGACTCAAAAGAAGTTGTCTCCTAAGCAGACGCGATGGCAAGACTTCCTAGCCGAGTCGACTATGTGCTCGAATACAAGCCAGGAGGAATCAACTTAGTAGCAGATGCACTAAGTCGAAAGGCTGAGTTTGATGCTTTGCTGAGTCACCCTAAAGCTCCTTACTCGACCACATCAAAGAAGGCTTGGCTCAGGACCCTACAGCCAAGAACATGATGGAGTATGCTAAGAAGGGCAAGACTCGGAGGTTCTGGCTAGAAGAAAACCTGCTTTATACAAAGGGGAGGCGGTTGTATGTGCCGCTGTTCGGGAACCTAAGGAGGGAGCTTCTCAAGGATTGCCATGACTCCCAGTGGACGGGACATCCAGGTGTGCGCCGTACCTTAGCTCTCACAGAAGAAAATTATTATTGGCCTCGCATGAGGGATGATGTTGAGGCCTATATGAAGACTTGTCTTGTGTGCCAACAAGACAAGACGGAGCAAAGGGTACCGGCCGGATTGCTGGAACCACTACCGATTCCAGAGCGACCTTGGGAAAGCATCTCCATAGACTTCAACATGGGCTTACCCAAGTCCGAGTGGTGCAACATTATTATGGTGGTGGTCCACCGGTTCTCAAAGTATGCAAGCATGCAGCCGAGGTAGAAGCCCTACTATTCCTGAAGCATGTGGTGAAGTATTGGGGTTTGCCTAAGACGATCGTGAGTGATCGAGATGGCCGCTTCACAGGCAGGTTCTAGACGGAGCTCTTCAAGCTCATGGGGTCGGACTTGAACTTCTCCACTAGCTTCCACCCTCAGACGGATGACCAGACAGAGCGGGTAAATGGCTTGTTAGAGGTCTACCTGAGGCACTATGTGAGTGCCAACCAGCAGGTTTGGGCGAAGCTTCTGGACATAGCCCAATTCTCCTACAAGCTACAGAAGAGTGAGTCTACCGTGAAGAGTCCGTTCGAGATCGTCACTAGAGAACAGCTGCTCACTCCTAACTTCATTGCTACATGCTACAAGGGAAATAACCTGGCTGCCTATAAATTTGCCAAGGGGTGGCAAGAGCAGAACGAGTTGGCGCGTTCGTGTCTAAACAAGGCGGCTAGGAGGATGAAGAAATGGGCTGATAAGAAGAGAAGGCATATGAAGTATCAGGTTGGTGACCTAGTACTTGTCAAGCTTTCTACTTTGGATCGGCACAAGGGACTACACAAGAGCTTGATAAGGAAGTACGAAGGCCCATTTCCTATTGAGAAAAGAGTGGGGAATGTAGCATACAGGGTACAACTTCTCCAAACAGTGAAGTATCATCCGGTTTTTCATGTGAGCATGTTAAAGCCTTACCATAAGGACGCGGAAGATCCGGATCGTGGAAAATCCAGTCGAGCACCAGTAGGAATTCGCATGGAGTTCGACAAGGAAGCAGAGGAGATCATAGCAGACAGGACGATTCGTGAAGCGAACAACCACCCGAGATTGGAATACTTTGTGAAGTGGAAGGGATTGCCGGATAGCGAGAGTAGTTGGGAACCGGCACGAGCCCTTTGGCAGTTCGAGTACTTAATCGAGAAGTTCCATCGGGAGAAAAACTAAGCGATGAGGGCATCACTCAGATAGGTAGAGGAGAATGTCACGAATCGCTCCATCTTGGTACACTTGGTCTCATCTTGGGCTCATCCCATTTGGTAGAGTGGGATAAGATAATATTGTAAATACCATGTAAAGAGAGATATTCTCTAGAAGATTCCCCTAGAGGGATATTCCATAAAGATTCCTAGAGGATTCTAGAATTAAAGATATTTAGGGATGAATATAAGGGAGCTTCTAGATATTCTAGAAGCCTCCAATTTTAGAGAATTCTTGTACAAGCCCACAAGCCCTTGCCTATAAATAGGGGGCCAAAGGTGCTCATTTGTAATCATCAAGCAAGAGTAAGCAATACAATCTTCTACCTCTTCTTCAAGTGTTCTCTTGAGTGAGTGTGAGGGTTAGGCTGACTTAGCTTCGCTTGAAAGAGCGAGTTAAGTGCCGCACGAGTTCGAGTGATTCGAAGTTAAAAAACTCCGCTCGTGACTAAGGGTGCCATCGGATCGGATACGGATCGGATATTACCTTTACCATATTCATATCCACACCCAACCTTCGGATACGGATACGGATATTGGCGGATGTGAAAAAATGATATCCGTATCCGTCAAAATCGGATATCAGATATAAATCGGATATTAGCGGATCGGATGCAGATACTAATCAGATATGTAAAAAATAGATATGGTCAAAGATAAATTAAACAGAAATACTTATATTACTTTTTATCTCATCTACTATAATATTAAATGTGATACATACTATGATATTATTTTGTACATATCAATACATTCATCATATTCATTGTCATTCAATTTCTATAACAATAAATTACACGTCCTCCGGTGCTAAATGCTTATTCGGATGCCATGGTTGATGTCGAAATACTCAAAATATCTTGTGGTACTCTTGTAAGAATCGAATACTTTCCACTATTACTTTTCACCAACTCAAAATATCAAAATTTAATGTCTTATTCCATTGAAGAATAGTCTCCTCCATACCGATATTATTATGAAGCACGCAACATTCGGATATCGGATCGGATACGAATAAGATATTACGTTTATCATATCTGTATCCGCACCTACCTTTTGGATACGGATACGAATACGAATATTAACGGATGTGAAAAAATAATATCCGTATTCAGATTAGAGGCGAATTCGGATACGAATATCCGCGGATAATCCATATCTGATGGCACCCCAACTCGTGACACAAGCCCGCTCCCCTTTAAAACATCAAAAACCACAACCGGTATCAATACCTCCGCTCTCTCACTCTTGTCCCTCTTCTGCCTCTTTTCTTGCTTGAAAAACCCTAAAATTTTCCTTTAAAAAAAGACCTAACTTTTTGTACTCACCTCAAATGGACTGGAAATCCGTCATCAAGATCCTCCGATTCCGCCACCCCGCCACCGTCTCCGCCGCTTCCTCCGACGACTCCTCCGACGACCCCAGTCTCCACAAGCTCAAGCTCAAGCTCCACAGCCTGCAAAATCACTTCTCTCAGCCTCTAGAAATCAACAATCTCAACTCGAAATCCAAATCTGATGGCGATGGCCAGGACAGAGCAGCTCTCGAATCCTTCGTCGCCGACCTCTTCGCCGGCATCTCCGCCATCAAAGCGTCCTACGCCCAGCTCCAGCTCGCCCAATCCCCTTACGACCCCGAATCCATCCAGTCCGCCGACCAATCCGTCGTCTCCGAACTGAAGAGAATCTCTGAGCTGAAGCAATCCTACCTCAAAAATCAAATCTTGACGTCCAAACCCCTCACCGCTCAGATCCAGGAGCAGAAGAGTCTCATCAAGGCGTTCCAGATCACGATCAAGAAGCTCGAGTCCGAGCTCCAGTCAAAAGACTCAGAGCTCATTTACCTGCAGTCGAAGCTTTCAGAGATCGAGGGCAAGAATCGAGCTCTCGAATCCAAGCTCCATCCGAACAAATCCTTGGCTTCTCTCAGTAACATCCACCTCTCGGCCCTAAACCCTAACCACTTCTTAATCGGCCTCCGATTCGCTATCAAATCGATCAGATCGTTCGTCAAGGTCCTGGCGAGCGAGATGGATGCTGCCGGTTGGGACCTCAATTCCGCTGCCGCGGCGATCCATCACATGTTTCTGAGGCCCGAGCACAGAAATTTCGCGTTCGAATCGTTCGTCTGCAGCAAAATGTTCTCAGATTTCCACAGCAAAGAGTTCAACTTTGAGTTCTTGAAGGCTCGACAGAGGTGGAATCAGCGGCAATTTTTTGAAGAATTCAGCGAACTAAGGTTCTTGAAGCCGAAGGAGATTTGCGATCGCAAGGCCGAGTTTGGGAAATTTTGCAGGGGGAAATATTTGAGCTTGGTGCATACGAAATTGGAAGCGGCGTTCTTCGGGGGTCCGCGTTCGGGTCGCGAGCTATCGGGTTCGGGTTTCTATAACGGGTTCATGGAGATGGCGAAGCGGGTGTGGCTGCTGCACTGCCTGTTCTTCTCGTTCGGGCCGGAGCTTAACGGGTCGGTTTTCCAGGCGAGGTCCGGGTCGAGGTTCTCGGAGGCGTACATGGAGAGCGTGGCGGATCCGGGCCCGGATTCAATGACGGGGAGCCCAACGGTCGGCTTCACGGTGGTCCCCGGGTTCAGGATGGGCCCCACAGTCATACAATGCAAGGTATACCTTTGCTAGTGTTTGCGTTGTAGTAATTTTATTTCGTTTTTGTTGTACAAAAGTAGACATTGATAGTTTGCTGGTTGTTAATTTAATTATTGGTTTATAAACCTTTGATGAAATTGGTTGGTGCTTAGAGAATTTAGTGGAGATTAAATCTAATGGAATTTGGTGGGTGGGATTATTGGTAGGTTTTGTGTCGTAATTAAGAAAACGGGAGCCAATAATGAGGCGGGCAGGGGCTTTGATTTGCATCAAATCAATCAACGTCAATTATTTGAAATTGTGTGGTTTTCGTTGGAGATGCGCTGGCATTTTTGAGAACAAGACTGCATGCTTTTGTTCGCATTCTTTGTGAATTGTGACTTCGAGTTATTTTTCTTGTTTAATGAAGTTTGGTGGGTTTTAGCAAATAGCAAACAAACTGAATCTTGTTGGTTTTGTTAAATTTCAAAGGAAATAATTATAAAAGAAAAAATTCTTTTCCTATGCGCAAATAATATATCTATGTAGCTGCAACAGTTCGACACTGGTCTGTTTTGTTGTCGTAGCTGGCCGTAATTCGTAGTTGTAATTGGTAAAGTCTTTTACAATTGTAAATGAGTTACATGTATGTAAATTTTACGGTGTTTGATTGGTAATATAAAATTGTAAAGTGGGAAAGTGTATTGTACTTTACGATGTTTGGTTGTCGTAATGTATAAGTCGTAAGTGAAAAAGTTGACCACAAAATTAACTATTTGGTGATTTTAAAAGTTTTAATACTGCAAATAAATATTAAAAAAGTTAAATATTAAAAAATTTTAATATTAATATAAAAAATATTACAAATTTGTATGACCACAAATTAACTGTAACTGAGCTGTAAGTGAGTGGTAACTGGGTTGCAAGTGAGTGTTAGTTGAGTTAAGTAAGTCTTTTACGAATTACGGTCCAAACAAACGCCGTAGTTGTAACTGGATAGTAAGTCATTTACGAATTACGGAGTTTTACGCGAAACAAACGGCCCCATAAGATCTCCTCTTCAATGGAAGGCGACGTTCCTCATGCTTATCCCGAAGTGGGGAAAAAACTGATGGCAGTCAAATTAGACATTGAGCAGGGCGTATGATATGATGAGATGAGATTTTCTTCAAGCACCCGATGCCGTATTTTTTCGTTTTGATGACTCCTTTGTCAAATTAATCATGGGATACATTTTGAAAACGACGAAATGGTTTCGTTCGGCAATGGGTTCCGGGAACGTGATCTTCTATCGCCGTATTTGTTTATTTTGGGTTCTGAAGTTCTTACTAGGTTAATAACAAAAGCGCGTGTGACATGAGCTCTATGTTAGTATTTTGAGTGCCTCATATTTATTGGGGAAGGATTCAGATTTAGGTGGAGGTGTTACAAACTTCAGAAATAAAACATGAACATCCACATGACTTGCGCATATTATAAGCCGACTTATAACACATATTAGTCAACTTATACTTCCTGTATAGTTGACTAGTACTTGTAAAAGAAAGTAAGATTCTCAGATTTTGTTGGAGTAGTCGACTGATAGTTCCTTATAGTCGACTAGTGTGCTGGGAATCCAAGCAACTGAGAAAATGACCACCAGAGAATAGTCAATCCAATCATACGAACAATTAAATAAAGAAAAGAAAGAGAGAACACAAGATTTAACGAGGTTCCGCAATTTGCCTACGTCCTCGGGACAAGGAGAGAGAATTCTTATTGAATCAATCAATTACAGTTTACAAATATTGACGACACTACCCCTCCTTATATAGCCAAAAAATCATGAAGAAAAGAAAACCCAAAACACCTAAATCGGATCAGAAACAAATTTAAAAACTGGACCGTTGTAGCTATATTAGTCGACTAGGCCAATACCTTAGTCGTCTAATTGCTCCTATTAGTCGACTAGGTATTTGGCCTAGTCGACTAATCTGCACTGAAACAGATTTTTCAACTCTCTGTTTGTATCATTATTCGACTAGTCTGAATGACTAGTTGACTAGGTCCTATTCCTCCTGGACTAGGTCCTATTTCTCCTGTGCAATCCACCGTTGATACGACTGTACGCTCTCGTATTTGACACCATTGATTGCATCGATCTTTAGCTAACCTTCAATAGAGTTTAAAAAATTTATCAACAAGATTTTACTCTCTTCTCTCCACAATTCTCCACCTCGGTGAAAATTTCTCAAATCTGAGCCGAATACAACATAACACCATGTCGACTCCAATTGGCTACACCATTGTTGTTGCCTACGTACCCATGCCCAACAAGATCAAGCCACACGTAGTTCATCCAAACGAGCTCCACTGAGCTCACACAACTGGAAGGACATGGAGTAATTCTTTGCAATGTGTAAACTTCACTCCCGAAACAACCTTGGTAAGCATATTAGCGGGATTCTCCTTCGTGTGAATTTTCTGTAACTTGATGTCACCTTCGTCAAGAATCTCTCGAACAAAGTGGAAACTGACATCAATGTGCTTCGTCCTTGCATGATATACCTGGTTCTTTGCCAAATAAATGACACTCATGCTATCACAATTGATCTTCAATATATCCTGATCAATTCCCAAGTCGTCAAGCAACCCTTGAAGCCAAATTGCCTCCTTCATAGCCTCTGCCATGGCCATATACTCGGCCTCCGTAGTAGACAATGCGACAGTAGACTGTAGAGTAGAGTGCCAGCTGACCAGTGCTTGGAACAATGTAAACACATATCACGTTGTGGACTGGCGTTTGTTGAGATCTCCTGCGTAGTCGGAATCAACATATCCAATATAGTCCTGCTTACCAGTAACATCCTTCTTGAATATCGAACCAATGTCTGTGGTACCTTTAATGTATCGTATAATCCACTTCACTGCCTCTCAATGACCCCTCCGGGGATCGTGCATATATCTGCTAACCATTGAGACAGCTTGTTACAAGTCGGGTCTTGTACACACTATTGCATATATTAAACTATCAACTACGCTAGCACAGAGCACATGAGTCATGTACTCACGCTCTTCAACAGTAATAGGAGATATAGTAGCTTTTAACTTGAAATGAAGAGCCAATGTTGTACGTACAGAGTTTATATCATCGTTGATGTTGAACTTCTGAAGTACCTTTGTAACGCCCTGATCCCGCAGGTACGGGGACGTTATGGCGACGTACATACGCGAGGTGAAAACACCCTCACGCGTACATTAAGCCTTAGTACAGGACATAGACTCCATAGACACAATGGTTCCAGCAGGAAATAAGTACAAGAATACCTGCAGAAAGGGGTCAGTGATCATAACAGATATAAAAGCAGGGAGAAATAAGATAACAGAAATAAATCACCAACGGTGCTCAAAAATTACAAAAAATAGAGAATATTAGCCTGAGACATAATATGAAGACGGTTTGTAGAAATTCAATCCAGTTTGCAAATTAAAAATCCCAGAGTGTCTCGCCGATACCCGGCGACACCGGTTTCGCCCGATTTTCGATAAATTCAGAAAAATCCGCAAAAATATCCTAACGTAGATAATACGATTCTAAGACACATGGTGAAAGCGGATTCTCAAAATACAACTCCGTTTGTGAATTAAAAATCGTCAAGCCGATTATCGGTATCGGTCGACACCGACTACGGAGATTTTTCAAAATAATCCAGAAAATTTTCCAGAAAAGCCTGAAAAATCTAAAATATTAGAAAATGATTTTTGAAACTGAAAGCGGCTCAAACTGACTACCAGAAAGGTCAAATCAACAATATACGTCGTATCGCGTACCGATATTGTGATACGTACACCGGGGATCAGGGGATTACAACCTTCTTCATATATCACTTCTGTGTCAAGCTAACCTTGCCACTCTTCCAGTCTCTCTCAATCTCCATGCCTAGCACATTTTTTGCTTCACTCAGATTTTTCATCTCAAATTCGGAAGACAAGTCTTTTTTCAATTTATAGCAGATCTGCTTTTAGAAGCAATGAGATATCATCCACATACAGGAGTAGATAGATGTACTCTTCTCCAGGTAGCTTATTGTAATACACACATGGGTCATAATGGCTTCGTTTGTACCTCTTCCCTCTTATGAAACTGTTGAAACGCTTGTACCACTACGTTGGAGAATGTTTTAATCCATACAATGATTTCTTCAGTTTGCATACCATATTCTCCTTTCTTGCAGTTTTGAACCCCGTTGGCTGAGACATGTAAATCTCCTTTTCATGATCGCCATGGAGAAAGACAATCTTCACATCGAGCTGATCAAGTTCCAACTCGTACTGTGCTACCAGTGCCAACAAAATTCGAATAGACGAGTATTTTACAATAGGTGAGAATACCTCGTTATAGTTAACGCCTTCTCGTTGAGCGTAGCCTTTAGTTACCAATCTTTCTTTGTAGCGTACAGTATCACCATCTGAAGATCCCTGTTTCTTTGCAAATACTCACTTACAACCGATCGTCTTCTTTCCTTTGGGCAACTCTACCAGTTTCCAAGTGCCGTTCTTGTGTAGATAACTCATCTCATCCATCATGACATCCTCCCACATCTTAGACTCCGAGCTGATTTTAGCTTCCCTGTAAATAGACGGGATTACCTCCTCAACGACTGGGAGAGCATAGGCCACAATCATGTTAGTAGTGAGCCAACTGGGCTTACGTGAATTTCTTCGAGTTCTTCCAACTGTAATGGATTTTTGGACATTATCCACAGCCTATCCTTGATCCTCATCATTATCAGCAACCTGTTCGGCTACCTGATCATCTCCCTGTGTCACCGAGGGTGTGACCTCAAATGACACTGATTTTTTAGAGATAGTGAAGTAGCATCAGTTTTCACCTGCTGCAAATCCTGTTGGCTGTCTGACTCTCCACCTGCTGAGAGTTTGTAGGCTTCACCATTGAAGCCTCATCAAACATGACATCCCTACTCAAGATAAATTTCTTGTCCTTTGGATCCCAAAATTTGTAACATTTTACTCTTTTCTTGAATACTACGAACACACCTTTTCTCGCCCTTGGGTCCAACTTATCTTCCTTGATATGATAGTAGGCTGGACACCCAAATACCCATAGCGAATTATAATCCTTAGCAACTTTTTCTGACCAAACCTCTAAAGGAGTTTTACCTCATATTGCAGATGAAGGCAACCTGTTAACGAGATGGCAAGCATACACCAATGTCTCAGCCCAAAAAGATTTCGATATGCCGGCTTGGATAACATGCAGCGGACCTTCTCTAGCAAGGTCATGTTCGTCCTTTCAGTCACCCTGTTTTGTTGCGGTGTTTCTCTTACTGTGAAGTGCCTTTCTAAGCCCTCATCGCGATATAGCTGTAGGAAAGGATCGCTTGTATACTCTCCGCCGTTGTCTGAACGGAGTATCTTGATCTTCCTTCCCATTTTCTTCTTCATGTTCTTCTTTCACTCTACAAACAATTCAACGATTTCCCCTTTGTGCTTCATAGTATATACCCAATATCATCTAGAGTAATCATTTATAAAAGATACAAAGTAATAGTTACCTCCAATAGATGCCATCTTGGTAGGTCTCCAGATATCTGTATGAACATAATACAGAAACCTCTCGGTGTAATGAGTTGCGGTACCAAATCTCACCTTGGTCTTCTTTTCGATGACACAACGTTCACAAAATTTCAATTTGTAGGTACTGGTACCTTTCAATAAACCTTACTTTGCATGAGCTTGAAAAAACTTTTCTCTTGTATGTCCGAGCCTCATATGTCAGAGTTGGGTGCAATCATTATCTGAATTTGTAAAAGTCACCACTTACCTTATAACCGTACCACCCTTTAAGTAGAAAAGGTTATTGCGTCAGACGCCCTTCAAAACAACCATCGAGCCTTTACCATCTTGAGAACTCTATCTCTAATAGATACTTCAAGACCCTATACTTTCAAGGAACCAATAGAGATAAGATTCCCGCACTATCTCATCAAACATCTTGACCAAGACAGTACCTATCCCTTCCATATGACATGGACGATCATCACCGATGACAACATAACATCCATCTAGTTTATCAAAACTAGAAAATCAATCCCTATTGGTACACACATGATAGGTAGCTCTTGTATCGATCATCCACTCAGAATCACCTGAGTAACCTATGGTAGGAGTAGTGACTGAGAATGAACATACCGATGAGTCTGAATCCGATCTACTTGCCTGTGAAGTACCAGCTTGTGTACTAATCACCTGTGCAAGATTTACCTTGTCTTCGACTCCTTATCTTTGATTCTTGGACAATCAATCTTCCAGTGACCTAACTCTTTACAGAAGGCATACTGCTTTTTTTTTTTCAGATCTCGAACTCTGGTCTGGACTTTGATCTCCTGCGAATGCCTTTGCCTTTCTGATTGGAACTCCTGCCTCTTACTACTAATACCTCTCCTGATGTACTACTGGAAGAAGATTGTTTATCCTTCTTCCTCACTTCATAATTTACAAGAGCAGTCGACACATCATTATAGTTAGTGATTGTCTCCCATTAATCAAGGTGAGGACGAAGGTCTCATATTCTTCATCAAGAAGAGAATACAAAAGAATTAATGCCTTATCCTCTACTTCGATATTCACACACATTAACCAAATCTGTAAGAAGCTTTGTGTAGTCGTTCATGTGCTCAGCAATAGAGAGTCCCTTCTTCAACTGGAAGCGATAAAGCCTCCTCTTTAGAAGTAGTCGAGACTCAATACTCTTCGTTAGATATTTCTACTCAATACTTTTCGTTAGATATTTCATCTCGAGAATCTCCCACATCTTCATTGCAGACGTTTCATATAGCACATGATATTTGATGTCTTGTGTCAAACTAGACCTTATAAGACCACACGCCATCCTATTCATCTTGTTCCAATCCTTTTCAGAAGTCTCCTCCGGCTTTTCTTTCAATCGTAGAGTGTCTTCAAGGGTTGATGCTGTCAATGCATCCATCACCTCACACCTCCATATTCCAAAATTATTCGTGCCATCAAACTTTATCACATCGATCTTCATCGGATGTGGGTTCAAGGATTTCACCGTGGATTGAATTTCTCCGGCCAACTCCTCAATAGATTTCTCAACACTATGCGGAAAATAATTAGTGAAAACAAATTCAAATAGGAAAGATCAGATCTTTACTTCCGAACGAAACTGTAGACAGTTTCCAAATTGATTTGCTCCACCTGAGCGAAAAACTCTCCGTCGAACCCGGAAAGCTTTGATACCACTTGTTAGGAATCCAAACAACAGAGAAGATGGCCACCAGAGAATAGTCAATCCAATCACATGAATAACTAAACAAAGAAAGAAAGGGAGAATACAAGATTTAAGAATATTCGACAATTTGCCTACGTCCATAGGGCAAGGAGAGAGAGTTCTTATTGAATCAATCAATTACAGGTTACAAATATTGGGGACATTACTCCTCCTTATATAGCCAAAAAAAGCATGAAGAAAAGAAAACCAAAAATACCTAATTCGGATCAAAAACGAATTCAGAATCAGATTTGAAAACTGGGCCGTTGTTGCTGTATTAGTCGACTAATTGCTTCTATTAGTCGACTAGGTATTTGGCCTATTCGAGTAGTCTGTAGTGAAATAGATTTTCTAACTTTCTATTTGTATCATTAGTTGACTAGTTAGAATGACTAGTCGACTAGGTCCTGTTCCTCCTGTGCAATCCACCATTGATACAACTGATACACTCTCGTATTTGACACCATTGATTGCATCAATTTTTCGCTAACTTTCAACAAAGTTTTAAAAAGACAAACTTTATCAACAAGATTTTACCCTCTCTCCCCACATAGTGCACATTATAAGTCGACTTATAGTCGACTTATATCGGTTCTGGCAGTTTCCTTTTTGGGTTTCTATTTTCAGTTTGAGTTAGATTCGAGTTTATTTCTTTCTCTGAGACGGTGCGGATTGTATTATTAAAGTTTGGGTTGGGTTAGGATCACCCTATGAGCTTATATAAATCTCTTAGAGGTGGCCATTGAAGGTAAGTTAAAGAAAGTCAAGTTTAAGAGATATTTGCACCATTGAGAGTTGTGTGAGAGAGAATTCATGTAACTCTTATATTTTTTTTCTCTGTTTCAATATAATTTCTCCACTCCTCCTCTTAGACATAGGCACTCTTACAGAACTACGTTAAATCTGGTGTTCTTGTATTTTATGGTGATTTGTCTCGATTGCTTGCTAGTGGTAGATCTTCTACGCATCCGTTGTCGAGTCTTCAGCTAGGTGTTTCTCTCTTGTTGTATCGATATTGATCACAACACTATACAGGGATGTCTTTGAAAGAAAATGATAAGTTCTTGGAAGATGCAACCACAAGACTTCCCTATGGCTCAAGACTGCAAGTTAGATAATTCATCCGGAGAGCTACTGCACAATCCTTCCTCCTAGAAAATCAACTTATTGGCAGATTTGTACACCTGACAATAACTTATCCTGATATTCTATATTCCGTTCAAATCCTAAGTCAGTTTATGCAGTCACCTCAACAACCACATCTTGATGAAGTAGTGAAGTACAATGGTTATACTATCTTCTTCTTGATCTTGGAGTCTCTCATCAACAACTAGTCATTCCCTTTTGCGACAACATGGCTGCTGTCTGTATGGCAACTAATCCGGTATTTCACGAGCGAACAAAACACATAGAGAGAGATTGTCATTTCATCTGAAAAAAGTTACTAACTGGATTGATCAAGTAGGCTTTAATCAAGGGATTTATGTGCAATTTGAATCCCATATTTCATGGCTATAATGGTTGTGCATACTTGTGTATATATAATGAATCAATATAGAACAAATTATTTTTCTCTGCATATCTATTCTTCTCAAATACCTCATAGTTTGTTTCAATGCAACTTACTACCCCCACATTCATTTTCATTAACACTATACCCAGCCATTAACTTGTGATCGAAATACCCTCTAGTGAGCCCCACTGGTACCCTTATTTCCCTTTAATCTCTATCTTTTGTTAAAAAGAAAAGAAATTTTGGGAAGAGGGATTGGTGAAATTGGGCTTGTTAAAGTTGCAAACAAGAAATTAATAATTTAAAGAAAACTTGGGGGCACCAAACAAAAAATAGAGATTAAACCCTAAACTTGGGGTATCAAACCCTAAACTTGAGGATCTTTTAGTGCATTTTCCCCAACAATCAGTTATAACAAGAGGTAGCAAAATAATATCTAAAGAAAGATCAGGGTATTAAGCTGAAGCAAAATGATGTTCGAGTATTCGAGTGCGGCTATTCACACTCACAAAATTGTTTAACACACTCATGTACTTAATATATCCACAAAATTTCTAAAAAACATCTCTCACTTTTATAAAACTATCCTTTACAATTTAAGTCAACTTAATCAAAAACCAATTCTCCCATCCCTTTCTCATCAGAAACTCTCTACCTCTCTCTCAATTCTCTATCTGTAACTTTCAACATTCTTAATTACAATTTCTGAATTTGGATGCTCAGCATTCATTGATCTCTTGTATTTTATTTAATCCATGACACACCTATATGAGCTCCTTTTCTTAAAAAAATTGTTGAGTGGAGGAAATTACAGTTTAGAGGCAGCTGCTTTATTTGCAAAGTTCATCCCGAAGAACAAGGTGTTCTTTCATGCTCTTGCTCTTTTGAATTATTGCTGCAGTTGTCTTTTCATTTGAATCACACAGCACAAAATATCACTCTTTTTCATTTTTCCTTATGGTTTATTGACTAACTTCTCATATTTTGTTTAATTGAAATAATAAATATAATCTTCATATAGTACTTAAAGACAATTTAGAAATTGTATAGAAGTAAAAGAAAAACCTTTAAGAAATCAATCTATGGATCATAAGCAAGCTCATTAAGCTTTCCATTCTCATCCTTAGGGAAGACGTGAGAATAAAAATATTATCAAATGTCTATAATCAACATGAAATACTTTTTAAGTAATGTTTGTATTTTAATTATACACACACACATTAGTGAGAAAATTAAAAGAAAGAAAGAAATTATTTATGGTGGAAAAATAAAAGATAGACTTTGGTTTTTTTTTCTTTATTTTTTTGTTTTATATATATATATATATATATATATATATATATATATATATATATATATATATATATATATATATAGAGAGAGAGAGAGAGAGAGAGAAAAATGTATATCAGCCCGCGGGCTGAGAGTACTCTCTCAGCCTGCGGTGACGTGGCTCGATTTGTCACCTCACTGACTTGCGGCCCGCTTTTAGGGAGAAGTTAAATTACCAAATACCCCTTATGATAACTTTTCCTTATTGTTTATTATTATTTTTCCCCCCTTTTATTTTGCCGCTCTTTATAGGATATAAATTACTTTTCGCCTTATTTGTTTACCTCTTTTTTGTAAGATCTAGTTTCTCCTTTTCAGCGTGGGATAAATTTTTTTTGAAAATATAAAATCTTTTCAGATCAATCTTTTCAGTCTGCGATAAAATTCTACTTTATAGTTTAATTTTTTATATATAATGTAGTCAGAGTCTTTGGTCGCATTGTAGATTTAAACTGCGACCTTAGTCAAAGACTTTGATCGCAGTGTACATGGTTAAATGCGACCAATGTCGCAGTGTTGTTATTGATAAAGATGGCCAGCAACTGCAATCTAAGGTTGCATTACATGGACTGCGACTTTGGTCGCAGTACGTTAAGTAAGTGTTTTCCTTTAGATTAACATGCATAGCGACCAAGGTCGACAGTGCTGTTTTGGTTTAAGACTGCCGCCAGGAAGTGCGACCAAGGTCGCCGTGTTGTTGTTTAATTAAGTGTTGTTTTGATGCGACTTGGAGTCACTCCGTGAGACGCGACCTGTCATAAAGATTTTATGAGATCTTTTTAACGTCAAGTCTACGTTGACGAACCCGCACCATTCGTTGTTTCCCGAAGCTGTTGTCCATTAAGGCCGACGGTTCTGATTAATGAACCATTAATTATGGTTATTATGGGCTGGCTATAAATAGGGCTCACACTCTCCCTTTAACAGCCCATAATTAGACTGTTTTCATTTGAGAGCAATTGCTCTGAGAATTTTCGCCATCTTCAGAGTCTCTAACAGGGGCCTGCCTCCATGGATGAAGATGACCCTATGCACGAAGATGACCCAGAGCTTGATTTTCCTTTTTCAGGTTCGCTGGGCCTCTGGGAGTATATTTTGGCCGGTGAACTTGATCGATGTTCGTCCACAAGGAAGAAGTCATGGTCCGCGACGTCCACAGTTTTTTAATACACGGGGACCTCAATAACACCACTGCTCTTATTCAACAAGGGCTCTTTTGATGTTTACTCTTCTTTGTACTGCTATATTGTAACAGTCAATCTTATTGTATAAGAGATCGTTTTTTGTATCATTTTCACATGCCTGGAGATAAATGCCTGGACATAAATAAAAAGACCTCAATAACACCACTGCTCTTAGTTAACAATGGCTCTTTTTTTGATGTTTAGTTTTCTTTGTACTGCTATATTGTAACACTCAATCTTATTGTATAAGAGATCGTTTTGTATCATTTTCACATGCCTGGAGATAAATGCGTGGACATAAATAAAAGGCATATTTGTTTTTTAATAAACTACGACCTTTTTGGTCGCAGTCATGCATTGCAAACAAAACAACTTGGACCAGAGACGCAACTGCGACCAAGGTCGCATAAGACTACAGTGCAAACAGAAACAACTGGGACCAGGGTCGACATTGCGAGCAAAAACTGCGACTAAGCAACTGCTGCGGTGACATGTCACCTCGTCGCAGTGTTGTTGTTGATTAAGACTAAAGACCAGCAACTGCGTCCAAGATTGCAGATTAATTTTTTAAGACTGCGGCCATCAACTGCGACCAATGTCGCAGTGTTGTTGTTGATTATTTATAAAGACCACCAACTGCGACCAAGGTCGCAGTGATGTTTTTGATTAAGAGTAAAGACCAGAAACTGCGACCAAGGTCGCTGTGTATTTTATTAAGACTAAACACCAACAACTGCGATCAAGGTCGCAGTTTATTTTATTAAGACTACGGTCAGAAACTGCGACCAAGGCAGCAGTGTTGTTGTTGATTAAGACTAAAGTGCAGCAACTGCGACCAAGGTCGCAGTGTATTTATTAAGTTTGCGTCCTTGGTCGCAATATTTCAACCAATACATAGTAGTAAAAAATGTAATTCACACAATTAGCTTTAGAAAACAGATTTATATATATTTAAAAAGAAAAACAAAATACAATTTTTTTAACTTCTAATCGTCGTCATCACCATCGTAATCAGATTCGTCGTCAAGAGTCATGCTTTCGTCTTCTGTCTCTTCCTCCTCTTCAGGTACAGTCTCATCGTCGCTTTCTTCCTCTTCATGTTTGTGTTTTGGTTCATCAATGAACTCCCAGAAAGGGTCGTCTGTATCAAGCTCAGATTCTGACCCATAGCGAGACATTGTTTCAGAACTAAACATAAAATCATCATTTGATGATTGGCTTCTTTCCGGTGAAGACGGTGGTGATGGTGAAGACATTTTTTGAATGTATTTTCGGAACAGTGAGAGTAACGAGTTTAAGCAAAAAATAACTTAGTATGTTTTTAATCCTTTGCTCATGACCCTTTATATGTATTTAATCCCGGAATTCCAAAAGGTTTAAGCTCTCGGACCACGTGAATATCTCTCAAATATATTTTCTATCTTTTCCTAAAAATTGTATACTTCCTAGGTGACTGTTCAGTTATCCAAAACAGTTTAAAAGTTAATACACTATAACTTTAAATTACTTTGAACTCCAAAACAGTACATTATTGCGACCAAAGTCGCATGGGAACTGATAAATGATTAACTGCGACCATAAATTGCATCCGTAGTAGGATTGCGACTATGGTCGCAGTGTTTAAGAGCAGCAGTCGCAGTTTGGATATGTAATTAAAAGAGCTTATAAGTTAATATAGTGAGAAAGAGACCTTACAAAAAAAATAGAATTAAAAGCTTTTAAAAGAAGACAAAATATAATTGAATATCAGAAGATCAGGAAATCCTAATCCTCGTCATTATCACCATCATAAGCAGATTCATCGTCTTCATTCTTCTGCTCTTCCTCTTCATCACTTATTTCCTCATCATCTTGCTGTTTTTGAGGTTTTTTTTGTTTCACCGATGAACTCCCAGAATGGATCGTCTCTATCAAGCTCTTCGTCTGACCCGTTGCTAGGAAGCGAGCCTACAGCATCAGAGGACATGCTTTCATCAAGCATGTCTCCGTCAAGTGGCAGAGGAATAATGTCTTCTTCACTAACCTACATGAAAAATTCATTATCATCATGAATAGGAGGATCAGTTAATACATTATTTGATGTAGTGAGATAGTCAAAAGGAGTGAAGTCCAGACTGGTATCAGATTCACTAGAATATCCTAAAGACAAAGGACCGGTGGGGGATTGATTGAAGTTGAATTCTGAGTGTTCAGAGGAAGAAGATGGGGAAGACATGATTCAAGAATGAATTTTTTTTGGATGTTTTTGAAATCAAATTGAAAAGGAAGAGCAAAATTATAGTTTTTTTAGGTATGAGGTAATATATTAGTTACAAGCATTATATAAAGGTCAATATTGTGGAAGAACATGAATAGTAATAATAATTGTTACAGGTGAGGGTTGAGTATGGTAGGAAGTGGTAAAAAAAATTAAATATTTAATTGAAGATTTATTGCTGGAGAATCCGAAGTACAAATTAACTTTTTATAGAATTGTTTGGCTATATCTTTAGATTACGTATGGTGCACATCTTTCCTTTCTCGAGATTAACATTAGTGCATCTCTTTTTTTCTAGACTGGTGTTGTATCACGGTAGATATAATATTAATTACTTCTTTTACATAAGGCATGAGAAAGAAGATTGCGAATTTGGTCGCAGTACCGAAGGAGGTCGCATTGCTATGCGATAGCATTTTTTGTCTTGTATTCTTTATTCTGTATTAAGTCTGCGACCATGGAATATTTTTTTACTTTTGAATGCTAGAAGTCGCAGTCGTCATTTAAAAGGGGTATTTTTGTCATTTTGATTCACGATTGTTTAGGCGGGATTTTTTGATTTTTTTTGGCGCCCACACTCTGCGACCGATGTGTGGCCTATATTCAGCCACGTCCCGCAGGCTGAGAAACTCTCTCAGCCCGCAGGCTGAGGTACAGTAAGCCCATATATATATATATATATATATATATATATATATATATATATATATATATATATATATATATATATTATTGTTTGTTGTTGTGTTTTTAGGATGTGCTTTGATTTTGTGTTCTTGTTCTTTTTCCTTTGTTCTTTTAGAAATACAAATGAAAACTATAAATTAAAAATTTAATTGTTATAGACAGAGACTTGTGGAATTAGTTGTGAAGGCGCCATCAGCATAATTATACAATTGTGTTTTTTTAAATTGAGAGGAATGCAACTTGAAAGCAACCCTCTTCAATGATTTGTCTGCCAAAAATAACAAAATCTTCAATAGTATATATTTTTTAAGTAATATTTTAGCTCAAATCTAATTAAAAAATATGACTTATCAGACTGATCGACATCCGGTATTGTTTACGACGTCAACATGTATAAAGGTTTGCGTTAATTAGTTTGTTAGAATAGTGTTAACACATATTATATTCCATGCATATTTTTTTTCTAGTGGAAGAAAAAGCCTGTATTATGAATGGCAAATTATTTAGTATTGTGTCACATGTGTATTGTATTGAGTTGTATCACTAAATTATTTTAGTTAAATTTTTTTTATCAAACTATTCAATCTTTTTTTAAAAATATTTTTACAAAAAAATTATAAAAGAAAAGTATAAACCCTATTAACTGGGAGGTTGGAATCTATAATGTCCTACATCAACAAAAGAATATGTAAGTTTATTTGTTAAGATCATAAATATTTAATTTCTACCCAAAAATCTAAAAATTAAAAATAAAAAAAATAAAAACTAATAAATCTCCAATTGAGAGGAAGAGAAACACATTTTATTCTGTGGCATGACAGTTTAGAAAGGCCAGCCTCAAAGAATTTATGATGAATGAGTAATATAAAATCACCAAAAAAGGGGGAAAACAATTTAATTTAATGAATTATGGGGGACATACTTTTTAATCATTGTAATGCTCTTATGATATTATTTGTTTGTTCATAACTATCATTGTGATATTTTTTTTGATCGTATAGACGCCGAGAAAAATTTTAGGGTTTGTGTAGGTGGAGAAGAAGTATATATTTAAAAAAAAAACAGAAGCACGATTGATCAGGAGTAAGATTTGGATGAGTGTATTCATCAATTATTTATGTTTGTTTAGAAATAAAATTTTCTCTAGTTGTAATTTTAGGTTAATCAATGTCTATTTTGGTCTTTTAATTTAATATTAAAATTGTCCAACAATTTTTATTCTTAAAATATGAGTATGTTAACCAATTCTGCGGGTGTGAATAGCCGCACTCATAGTATTCTCTTGAAACACCACCCAAAAATGAGGGTATTTGTTGTATTTTCCCCAACTTTCTTGCTAATGGAAGAGTTAACTGTTGTTTGAAATATAAGTTGAGAAAAAATGTGTCTAGCCCTCTAAGAATTGTGTGTGTAACTGTGTCTACCTGTTGATTGGCTCCTAATTAGATTAGAAATTTCTAAATTAAGAGTCTAGGTTCTAGTTGACTTCTAATTGAATCGAACATTCTATTAATTGTAATATAGAAAGAATTTAAGAGTTTCAGTTATATTAAAATGATATAAATTAACATAAAAAGTTAGCTAATATTAAACTACAATAAGAAAGGAAAAAAAATGAAAGGAGGACAAGGCGAATGGGAACAACCAAGGTTGCATGGATATGGATACGAGTGTCGGCACTGGTGGAGTCAGGATTTCAAAAATGAGAGGCACAAAATAACGAGTAAATAACGAGTTGGGTCCACGTGCATACGAAGCCGCCAATGTCATCACCGCGCTCTCCTGCCGCAACAAAACCTTAACCAGTACGTGTTTCGTAGCCCCATTCTTCCTGTTGACCTCCCACCTCTTCACTCTATCTGTACTGTCGCGAACCTGGTGAAAATGAGCCCGTCGAATCCGACTGACACTGAATTGACCTCGTCATCGTGGGCACTCACCGATCGAGACACTTGGAGTCTGAGATTCTCCACACTTTCATAGTCTTATCTCGCGAGTCTAAGTAGAGGAGGCTCGCTTCCTCGACGAGGCTGAGGTAGGACGCGACGTCGAAATGCCACAGCTAGGCGGTGTTACAGTGCCTGCGCACTTCGATGTAGTTCGAAGGGTTGATAGAGCTCTGGAGAATGTCTTTTGGCCCCGGAAGAGCCTCGATGCCCTTGTAGACTGTTGGGTCCTTGGGCAAGATCTTCCATATGTGCTGTCTTAGTGGCCGGAGAAGATTCTCTCACCGGAAATGACGATTGCTTTCACGAGACCGCTGCTGGACTTGAACCTGGAGAACTCAGTGCGGTTCTTTCACACGAATGTTCTTACTGTCGGATCCGGTGTATAAAAGATTGTCAGAGGTGGCAAAAAAATAGTGACGGCCCTCCTCACGAATCAAGGATCCGACGAGCTAGATCGAGGGCTCGTTGGAGAGGGGCGACGATGACGGTGTTGTGGGGCCATGAGAATTTGACGAAAGGGGAGGCCGCAGCGTTCCAAGGGGACATGTTATAAGGAAGAGATTGTCTCCACCGGGTCGTGCCCGGCCGGATCCGACCTCGGGGGCGGGCCTTGGCGGGCACAAATCAAGGGCATAAAGGGTTTTTACGGGCGGGCCAGGGCACGTGCCCCCCGACCCCCTGGCTCCCCTACTGAGTGTTAGATATGATACGATACAGATACATAGATACCCAAATTTTTTTTTTTTGGGGGTGGGGTGGGGTGGGGGGGGACATCGTGAATACTAAACTGAGTAATCTTTTTTATATATGTAATTATGATATTTTATAATTTAATCATAAAGCAAAAAGAGTTAGATAAATTTTAGAATAAGATAAAAAGTGAAAACTATATAAAGTTAGAGAGTTGGTATGGCTAAAAATATTTGACTAACTTATTTTAAGTATATCAAGTTCATGGAAAACTAATCGATTTCAATTGAACTTCTGAATTCTGAAAAACTCTATAAAGCATCCGTGATATTTTAAACCCGATGCTTGTTGAATTCATATAAAAGTATCTAACAACAAATATCGCACAGATACGTATGCGATATGGTTACATGACCTATTGCGAAGAATCGGTGTATTGCAGGGACAACAATGCGCCCTTGTTTCAATCAATTTTCCTTTTAGTAACAAAGATAGAAGATAAGTTGCATTAAGGCCCATATTTTGAAATCTGTGGGTGGGCACAACCTCATTAGATATGATTGCCTAGTAACTGGCCGTAATTCGTAAGTCGTAATTGATAAAGTCTTTTATAGTTGTAAATTAGTTACATGCATGTAAGCTTTATGATATTTGGTTGGTAATATAAAGTTGTAATTGGATTGTGTTTTACGATGATTGATTGTCCTAATGTGTAAATCGTAAGTGAAAAAGTTGACCACAAAATTAACTATTTGGTGATTTAAAAAGTTATAATATTGCAAATAAATATTAAAAATTTTAATATTAACATAAAAAAATAATACAAATTTGCATGACCACAAAATTAACTGTAACTGGGCTGTAAGTGAGTGGTAATTGGGTTGCAAGTGAGTGATAATTGGGTTGTGTAAGTCTTTTACGAATTACGGTCCAAACAAACGCTATAGTTATAATTGGGTTGTAAGTCATTTACGAATTACGGACTTTACGTGGGGACCGTTTGTTTCGCGTAAAACTCCGTAATTCGTAAATGACTTACTACCCAGTTACAACTACGGCGTTTGTTTGGACCGTAATTCGTAAAAGACTTACGTAACTCAACTAACACTCACTTGCAACCCAGTTACCACTCACTTACAGCCCAATTACAGTTAATTTTGTAGTCATACAAATTTGTTATATTTTTTTTATATTAATATTAAAAAAATATAATATTTAACTTTTTTAATATTTATTTGCAGTATTAAAACTTTTAAAATTGTAAAATAGTTAATTTTGTGGTCAACTTTTTCACTTACGACTTATATATTACGATAACCAAACACCGTAAAGTACAATACACTTTCCCACTTTACAATTTTATATTACCAACCAAACACCGTAAAATTTACATACATGTAACTCATTTACAATTGTAAAAGACTTTACCAATTATAACTACGAATTACGACCAGTTACGACAACCAAACAGACCCGAAACAAGACCCCTTGGTGTAAAATGAGTTATAAGCATTTAAATATGCTTGGGCCTTGTGAAGGTGCTTACTGGCTTATATGGGCCTATAGACATTCTAAAATTGCAGTGTGGAACGGGTCCATGTTGATCTGCTTCACATTCATCCCTCACTGATTCAATGAAACAGAGTGCTGTCCTACCTTCTTACCAAAAAAAAAAAAAAAACTTGAAGAATTGTCACACGTTTGGAGAATAATTTAGCGAGCATCAGAAGTTAGGAATTCGGAAAAGAGACAAAAAAATTCAGAAAACATTTGGCAATAGTGACGCAGGTAAGAAAGCAAATAACACTGGCTAACTCTCATTCTAACGCTAACAAATCCTAAATGATACCTTTAGGTAGGAAAAACATTGAAATCCACGAGCAAAACACTCGAATTCACAAGCAAAAGATAAATAACTCAAATTCACGAGCAATTGAAAGAGAAAAACTGAATTTAATTGATAACCAAAAGTTGAATGATAGTTCAATATTAAAACAAAAATACAATTGCCTTATATAGACAACAAAAGAAATGCTACTAGTTGTCAACAGTTCTGCTCAATTTGTCGATAGCTAAGTTTTGTTGTCGACAGCTGAGCCTCAAAATTAACTTGTTGCCTTGATTTTCTTCCTACATCAGTTCCTCCCTCTTTAAAAGAACTCGTCCTCGAGTTCCAATCTAGATATTGCTGCTGGGTAAGGACTCTTTAAACTGAGATTCTTTCTCTCCTCAAATACACCATCATCATATCTTCCTTCTCAAAGAGTTTTTCTCGTCTCTTCTTGTCAACTGTCGCCTTATACATATCATTAACTTTCTCATATAACTCTTTCAAGAAATCAAACCCAAATGATCTCTCTATGCAAGATAGTCCAAAAAGTAGTTAAGAATTTGCTATCTCGATCTGAAATAATAGATCTTGGCGCACCATGCAATCTCTCAATCCCTTGAAAGAACAACTTTATTATCCACTCATATAATCACTCCGGAGTCTTGAAAACTGTCTTCCTGTGTCTCCCAACCTGATGCGAATTTGATTTTATTCCTTTCTGAGGCCAATCATCGAAAATATGCATGAACCTCCCAATCTATCCAACATATCATCAAGCTAAGGTATGAGAAATCTGTAGTGAATGGTGATCTTATTGATTACCTATCTGTATACACATAGCGCCAATTTACATTCTTCTTCGGTGTTAAAAGAGCCAATATGACACACAGGCTCATACTCTCTCTAATATGCCCCTTGCGTATCAACTCTTCAACATTCTCTTTTAAAACTTCACTCTCTTTAGGATATATCTTGTATTGTGAAAGATTAAGTAGACTTATTTTCGGGATAAGATCAATATGATGCGGTATATCTCTCATAAGTGGTAATCCTTCTGGGAGCTCATTGTGAAAAACTCCTTCAAACCCTTGTAATAATGGTCTCATCCTCTTTTCTTTGAAATTTCAACGGGTGGAGTAACTTCTTCCTTGATCACTAAAGCAAATCTTGACTTTGTTTCCTTTGATTCCACCAGAAACTCGCCCAAATTGTACATGGATATGAATATAGACTTATTTTCTTTTGTAGGTTTTGGAGTTGGTGGAATTAATTTCATGGCAACTCTTTTGCCCTTCTAAAGGAACACATAGATGTTCTCTTTGCTTTTATGGGTAGTGTCAACATTCTGTTGTCATGGTCTCCCAAAAAAAAAATATGACATGCGTTCAAGTCAACCACATCACAAACAATAGAATCTTGATAGAATTTACCAATTGAAATAGAAACATGACAAAAATCTGTTACCTTGATGGAAGCCCTTCTTGATCCAACCAATAATGTAAGGATGAGGGTGTGATTTTGTCTCTAGACTTAGGTGATCTACAAGTGCTCTATACACCATATTCAGCTTCCATCATCAATGATGAGGTTGCATATCTTGTTCTTGATCAAACACCTTGAATAAAAAATTTGATGTCATTACGTAGTGTCGGGGGTCTTTTGGTCGCACTGCAATTTCTGAATAACACAAGTTGCAGAAACGTTGATGGGGTTGTAAGGGTGTATAGTAAGGGTAATTGAGAAAAATTAGTTGATAGGTGATATGGGGGTGGTTAGTTTGGTGGTGGTTGTAACAGATGTGGCTGATTTGGTTGGGGTTGAAGGGAAGGTGGTTGTACTGGAGGTAGTTGATGTGGTGGTGATTGTTGTGATGGATTTAATGGTGAAGGTGGTGGAGAAATATTAGTTGATGAACGATCATATTCGCTTCGGTACATATCATCGGTTAGACTTCGATCATCAACCTTGAGAGACAATCTCTTGAGTTTTGGACCACAATATTCAAGGTTGATTCAAGAGCGCTGAATTTCCATTTAATAGTGTTCACCCTTGTGGAAAGGTCTTTCAATCCGTCGTTGTCTCTGACCATCGTCGGAAAGTAGCCGAAGATTTGATACTACTTGACGCAGACAAGAAGGCGAACAACGTCGGCTAGATCTCGTTCTAGCACCGGTTAGATCTTGATCTATCGCCAACGAACCCTAAAAGATACCTTCAGGTAGGAAAATCACTAGAATCTATGAGCAAAACAATCGAATCTACATGCAAAGGTTAAACAACTCGAATTTATGAACAATTGAAAGAGGAAAACTAAATTTAATTGATAATCAAAAGTTGAAAAATAGTTGAATACTAAAACAAAGATACAATGACCTTATATAGGCAATAAAAGAAATACTACTCTAACTAGGAAACCTAATTAAAATAAAAGAAAAATCAAATCAATCAGAATTCAAATTGGACTAGAAAACTAAATTCTGATCAGAGCCAAATACTGCTGACACGCTAGGCCTGTTGACAATAGAATGACCCTTGTCAACAGACTGTATAACTTAAATTCTCGGGAAAACACTTGTGAACTCAGCCGGTTGATAGTTGAAATTGGGCTGTCGACATCTTTGCTTAGTTTGCCAACAATTAAGTTTTGTTGTCAATAACTGACGCTCAAAATTGACCAGCTGTCTGATTTTCTTCCTACATCAAATAGTTCAGATTTAGCATGTGTAAAGATGAATCTTGTAATCGGACGTTCATCTATAAAAAGAATAAAGAAGACAGGGTAATATGGTAGACAGTGGCGGGGGTGGGAGATGGAGGGAGGAGGATTGGGGGGGTTGGGGGGAGAGGGAGCGCCCACGGCCCCGCCCTTCATTTGTGCCCTCGGCCTCGCCTGAAAAATACTCTAGTTCTTTTAAGAGATGACATCGGCCAACTGCACGCTCGATCTGTTATTTTGTGTCCTCTCATTTTTGAAATCCTAACTCCGCTACTGATGGTAGATGGTTTGAATTTTGGCTTGAAAATCAAGAATTGGTTCCCGTAGGAATCTAGACTTTTGTAATAGGTAAATTTGCATATTTTATGCTATTATTTACGAACCAGCCGTATAAAATGTTGCCTTTATTATTTTGGAGCCTTTGGGTGGGTCTAAAATCATTTATTTTGTCTTTTTGTGTTGATTATTTTATTTAAGGGTTATTTAGATACTCTCAAATCTCTGGTATTTAGAAATTTACTCTCAAAGCATTGATATTAGAAATTCAACTTCCAAATCTTCTAGATTTTAAAAGTTTACCTCACTTTTAGAATGAAAAGAGAATATTTTGATTTGATTCTATTAGTTTACAAGTTTTTATTTTAAATGACTAAATTGTCCTTGTTTAAATGATTAAACTATTACATCTTACTTTAAACTTATGACTCATCTTTTTCTACTTATTTATCCTCTCTACTTCTCACTCTTAAATCAACTATTTGATTTATTTATTATCAAAAACTCACATCAAATCATTTTTATATATGCTCCACAAGAAATTTGAGAAAAATTCCAAAAAAAATTATAATGAGATTTGAAAGAAAATATGGGAGAGTTTTAGGTATAGGGGAGAGAGAAGAAGGAGAAGAACAAAAACAAGAATGAAGAAAGTGAGAGACAAGAATTTTGGGTTTGATAGAATTTGAATTAGGTCATAAAAAAATAATGCAGTAGGAAGGAGGAGGGTATAATAGGTATAAGCCTCTTAATTCTTTTAAATCTACTTGTATGGGTAAACCTTTAAGATCTACAAGATTTTGGAAGTAAATTTCTAATATCAAAAATTTGGAGATAAATTTCTAAATACTAAAGATACAGAGGAGTTGTGATGTGTAGTAGTGATCAGGTGAGACAACTGGCTTAAGTGAGAAAATGAGAAGGGAATACACGAGCTGTCAGATTATTTTTTGAGTGGTTGAGATTAGTTTATGTGTTGGTTAAGTTAGTTTTTAGGTTGATTAATTTAGTTTTTGGGTTTTAGTTTTATTTCCTTCGAATCTAATGTCAACCTCCCAAAAGCTAAACCGACGGCTCCTGTGCTCCCTTCTTATATTTTCATCTAAGCCAATTGTGTCACCGGATCACTTCTATATCTATATAGATACATATATATGTATATACATGTACGTATATTATTTTTTTAAAAGGAAAATTTCGAGGGTATTTCAGAGCACCCCACTCTAGTAGTGATACATCCCGTAGCAGTTATCCAGCCTTCAGACTAGTTCCTCATGTCTACCGCAGAGTCGAACTAGCGTGTAGTGGGGAGCAAATCTACCTGCTCACTGATCTCCTCCTTGGTGGACAATATGTCCACCGCAAGCTTTGAACCAGGGTTAAAAGGGAGCAAAACCAATGACTTAACTGGTCGGCCACACCAAGTAGGGGTGAGCATTAGTCAATTCGGTTCGGTTTTTGCTAATTTTTGCAAAACCAAATTGAACTGATTAGAATTAGAAACCGAATCAAACCAACTCAGTTGAGTTCGGTTTTTGATTTTTTAGTTAGGCCTACATATTTCCATCATTTCTTGTATTTATTAGTCACCATTATATTATCATCTAGTGTCCTAATCTCGAATATCCAATACTCAAATTAGAAACAAGAAAGACCATAACCTCAATGTGGATTGAAAATTTTATGTTCTAAAACTTTTATACTGTATTTGAGCTCCTATTATCAAAACTCACAGAATTATTACTAACTTCTAAGGATAAGAATGTAAAAGAAAGATAATAAAGATATTATTCTCAATTGTGATGGTGTACTTAACATAGCTTTCATATGTTTAACATAAAAAAGATGGTATTGCTAGAAGTAATAATATAAGGTTCCACTAGTTTTTGTTATGAACCACCTGTTCAGTAAACTGAATTTGGGTGAGGTGATATGTAGGGGTGAGAGATTCGGTTCGGTTTGGTCGGGTTAGGTTTCGGAACCCAAACTTAAACCCGACCGAACTAGAGCGGATCGGTTCGATTCTGGTTCAGTTTTTGGGGTTCGTTCGATTATTTCGGTTATATCCGAACTCTGCTCACCCCGACCCCGCAGGGACATATATAAATGGGGATTTCATTTCAGCTACCTATGTCAAGCTATAATTAAGAAAAAACTTACTCGCATAATTTTATTCACTTCAACTACCTCCTTTTTTAAAGAAATGATGTGTGCCCACGTGTCTAGCGCTAATGCACTCATCAGCGGCGAAAAGTGAAAATACCTCTATGCAATCGGTTCAAAAAAAATAGATCGCTTCAAAAATGCACTATTTCTGATGACTGCGACTATGGTCGTAATCCTCACAAAATGATCGCAATATAGAGGAATGCGACTGTGATCACAATCCTCACAAAAATACCTTATTTCTGATGACTGCGACTATGATCACAGTCCTCATAAAATGATCTCAGCCTTATTTCTTAGAACTGCAATCATGATTACAGTACTCACAAAATGTACTATGTATGAGGACTGTGATCATAATTGTAGTCTTCACAAAAATATTATGTTTTTGAATTTTTATAGTCACAATTCTCTTTATTAGGACTGCGACCATGATCACAGTATTCACAAAAATGTCCTATATTTGAGTCTTTGTGAGGACTGTATCATAGTCCTCACAAAATACTTATTTTTGAGTTTTTGTGAGGACTGAGATCATGATCGCAGTCCTAAGAGGACTGGAGTGCAACCATGATCGCAGTCCTCACAAAATGTCATATTTCTGAGTCAGTCCTCTCAGAAGATTGCGATCATGAGTCACAATCATCATATCAGCATCAGCATCAATATTATCAGCATGCCCCCGTTCACTGACATCGAATGATCTTTAATGCTTTCCAGATATAAACATAAACAAAACTCATCGTGAGCACGAACAACTAAGATCTGCAAAAAGTTAACCTGCGAATTACTCTGCGTCGAGATCAAGGTGTAGGAAAGAGCTTGTCAAGGGCGATGGGGAAGTGTAAAAGAGAAATGAAATATATAAACAAGTGGTGGTTGGGAGGAATCAGTTTAAGCTGACGTGGATGAGGCTGTACCGAATCAAATTATGACGCTGCTTTTTCTAATTATGAAGAAAAGTAGGTGGCTGTAGCGAAATTTTCATGAGACTGAATCCTTCCCTCTCAAATTCAACCCTCCGATATTCGAATACAAGATCCACTTGTTGAAGTTGATCTATATTATTTTAAGTATCTAAAAACTAAAAATCAAGGGTTTTGAATACTTTTAACCCATCCATCAAGCGGCGCAAAATGGACGGCCGAAAGTAATGAGTTGATTAGATCTATGTCTTTAGACATACAAATTCTCGATCCGGCCATTTCATTATTATCTAAACATTTAAAAACCCTACAAACCAATTTTCTTAGGTTTCAAATAAAATACACTGTTAAACTAACCAACTCACTATTTAGGCTGTACCATTTTTCCTACTTGGTGCATGGGCAAAAATTTTTCAAAACATTTGATTTTTGATTTATAGATATTTGAAATAATATAAATCAACTTCAACGGAGTAGATCTTGTATTCAAATATCGGATGTTGGTATTTGAGGGGGAAAGATTGGGCTCGAATCCTTTCGGAATGACACAAGCCTCTCTCTGTGTGTGTGTGTGTGTGTGTGTATAGTACCTCAGCCGCCAGCTGAGAGAGACTCTCTCAGCTGTTACTTCAAAATGGTCGCAAACTTACTGCAAATTGGTCGCAGTCCACTGTAACATGATCACAGTCCAAAAAAATCATATATTTTCAGTGTATTTAGTGTTAGACTTATTATGTTTTAAAGTCTAATTATTTTGGGCCTAATCAAGTCAATTGGATATTTGCACCCGCCCACTTAACCTATGTTGTTTGACCCAATAAAGAATTGATCAAACCTAAATGGTTTGGGTCTAGACACGTTTTCAATTACACTTAGCCATGAGTGTATTTAAATTAGAATGTGGGACTCATCACACGTGTGGAACTCGTGTTATAAATCAAGGGCCTAGATCTATGATGAGTTGAACTAGGGTTTCTTGATGCTATATATACCATGAGTAGGGTTCCCTCTCCACCAACAACAATAACCCTCTCTCTTGGAGGCCTCTCATCTCCTCTAAGAATAAAGAAGAGAACTTGGTGGCTGGAGAGAAGAATCCTCTCCCTCAACTCCGGCGTCCTCGAGATCGTGCAACTTTCGGCATCCTCTTCGTGTTCGTGATGGAATCAGGTATGCCTAAAACCCTCCTTCCCTTTGATCATGATAAAGAGGCTTACAGTATATATGTAGATCTTATACGGAATAAATTTAGATCTATCAATTGGTATCAGAGCCTCCTCTTTATCAGATCATAGGGATCTACAGAAATTATGATCTCGATCTATAAATATCATAAAAATATCTCCTTTGATTCAATAAATATTTTGTGTCTCATATGTTGGATCAAAAGATTAAAAGGAGTAATTTTATTGAATTTAACATGTATATATTTTTATGAAATTTGATTTGTGTGTTATTCTAAATTAATAATTATAAAAAAAGGGTACACTGTCGGCTGCATGCAAGCAATTTGCATGCAGCAAAGATTACCAAAAAAAAAAAAAAAAAAAAAAAAAAAAAAATTTTTAGATGCATGCGCTGGAAGCACCAGCGCATGCATCCTTGTGGACACCAAGGCTGCATGCAAGCAATGCATGCAGCACAAGAAATTAAAAAAAAAAAAAAAGGTTAATTATTTAGGGTTTCTTTAATTTGAGATTATGAGATTAATTAGGATTCAAAAATTTAGAGATTGAATTTTACTCTAGTCCTAATTAATCTCATATTAATTTTTAATTGGGTTTGTTGAGATTGATTTGGGTATTATGATTGAGATATAATTCTAGTGTATTAAGGATATGCTGGGATAGAATTCTACTCAAATAAAGAAACCTAATCCCAATCAATCTCACATAAAGCTAATTGGGTTTTTTTATTCAGTTTATTTAAACCCAGCCCAATAAGAAAGGAAACCAATAACTTAACCATTGCGGGTCGGGTCTGATTCAGACCCGATAAGCACTGCAGACCGTTTTGCCAATAGAAACTTCAATTAGCCGTTACGGGTTCATACGACCTCTGTTTTGGGCATGTAAACAGCCGTTTCGAAGCTCTTGACGAGCACTACAGTATTACAGGCACTATACATGATAAAACAGTAGTTAGTTGATATAAAGAAGGCATTGAAGTGTTTGTTTATCATGATTATGTGTACCCTTACATGCTTCCGCTTTATCATCAATATTTTATTGCTTATATTGTCTTGCATGATGAATATTGGTGTTTATTACAGTTAATAACACACAGATAAAGATATATACATGTTCAAGCTAAAGAATTTATAAAAGAGCTTATTTAATTGCGTATGTAGTTCATGCGGACAATAGCCGGCCCAAAGGAAGACTATTGTTTGGCCGAATTATGTACGGCGTCGGATACTTGATGTGGGTAATGCGAGTGGGAGAACCTTGATGTGTGGTAATCGGCCCAAAGGAAGGTTGTCACACTATTGGCCCATATTGCATTACCTCATCAACTAGTCCGATGACGGAACAAGAATATAGATGCATAAATTTGTGTGGCCCATGCGTGTGGCAGTCGGCCCAAAGGAAGGTTGTCATTATGGCCGGGTCATTACATATATTATATGGCCAATATAGATTACTTAAACTTTAGGACCAATCCTATAAAGTGACAGTCGGCCCAAAGGAAGGCTGTTCTCTTACATAGGACCTAGACTTTAGGATATCTATATTGGGCCAGTACAGTGTTGGCATATAGAGACACAACTTGTTCTGAAAGTTTAACCAGCAGCTCTATCAGTTAAACTGGTTGCATTTTCTGAAATTCATTTTTTATGGCTATTACAGTAGAATTTTATTAAATGCAATGTTTATGTTAAATTGATGAGAAATTGTACACTTATGTAGTATAAATTGAATGGTACAAACTTTAAGAAGTGGTAAGACCATGTAAATGATCGTTCTTGAATTCATGCACCTAGAGTACACCTTAAAGATTGATGGATCTCTACTATCACTAATAAAAGTTCAGTAAAGAAATGGTCAATTATGATAAGTGGGAGAGATCTTACAAGATATGTCTAATGGTCATAAAGTATACTATTCCTATGACTATTAGGGGTGCTATGCCTGATAAGGTTAGTGCTAAGAGTTTTCTAACTGAAGTAGCAGACCGATTACTAAATCGGATAAAGTTGAGGCTAGTACGCATCTTAGCAAGCTAGTAAATATGCGCTACAATGGTAAAGGAAACATAAGGGAGTACATTATAGAAATGTCTAATCTTGTTTCAAAACTAAAGGCACTGAAATTGGAACTCTCCGAAGAGATTCTAGTGCACTTCATTTTGATTTCTCTTCCTCCACAGTATAACCCTTTTAAGATTAATTATAATGCTCAAAGGGAAAAGTGGAGTCTCACTGAGCTCATTAGTCATTGTGTTCAGGAAGAAGAAAGGTTGAAACAAGAAAAGACTGAAAGTGCTCACTTAGCATTTCAGGGTAATACTTCTAATAAGAAAAGGAAAAGTGTAACTAAAGGGAGGAACATAAATATCACTACAATGGCTGATCCTAAGTGGCAAAAGTGCAGAAAAAGTAGCCTAAGGTTATTGCATACTTCTTCTGTAAGAAAGTAAGCCACCTCAAGTAGGAATGCATAAAGTATCAGAAATGGCTATCTAGCGGGTATATCTCATATTTATGTTTATTTTGAGATTAATTTAGCTTTAGTGTCACTTTATAAATTATGAATAGATAATTCACATAAGCGATTCAATGCGGAACTTCTAAACCCAAAGGAGGCCCAGCCCAGCTGAGCGATACGTATACATGGGTGATGGAAATAAAGTTGCAATTAAAGCTATTGGAGTTTGTAGGCTTAAATTAGATTCTAGTTTTTGTTTTAGATTTGAATGAGACTCTATATGTACCGTCCTTTTAGGCGGAATCATATTTCTATTTCATTTGTTAGACAGATCTAGTTTTACTGTCACTCTTGATAATGAAATGCTTAGTCTACTTTCCAAATCTAAAGTTGTTAGTACTAGAATTCTGATTGATGGCTATATAAATTGAAAATTCATGCTTTATATACTGAATCTCTATATGTGAATAGCATAGGCACTAAGCGAAAATTAATTAAAGAAACATTAGAAAGTTTGGTACTAGACGAAGTTCAAGTGTCTTAATTTGGTGTATACAGACATTTGTGGTCCATTCCCTACAGCTTCTTAGAATGGCCATGAATATTTCATCACTTTTACAGACAATTACTCTCGTTATAGGTACCTGTACTTGTTCCATGAGAAATCCCAATCATTGGACATGTTTAAAGTCGTTAGATCTGATCATGGTGGTGAGTACTATGACAGATATAACGAATCAGGTAAATGTCCAGAACCATTTGTCAATTTCTGAAAGAGTGGTATTATCGCTTAGTACACCATATCAGGGACACCTCGTCAAAATGGTATTGCTGAGAGATAAAATCACACATTAAAGGATATGGTTGGGAGTATGATAGCTCACACTATTCTACCAAAGTCATTGTATAGTGAAGCCTTAAAAATGGTTGTCACCTCCTTAATAGAATACCTTGCAAAACAGTAACTAAAACCCCGTATGAGTTACGGACTGGGAAATCTCTCAGTATTAGGCATCTATATGTTTGGGGTTTTCCAGTGGAAGCTCGGTCATATATACCATATGAGAAGAAGTTGAACTCAAGGACAGTTAGCTGTTTATTCGTAGGGTATTCTGAGAGGTATAAAGGCTTTAGTTTTATTGTCCCTCCACTAAGAACATAAAGACGGATTGCTAAATTTTTTTTGAGAATATTCAGAACAGTGGGAGTCAACTACATAAAGATTTCATATTTATGAAAGAACATATTGTTATACCCATGATAATTGTTCCAAATGATAAAGTAGTTGTTCCACTTCAAGATGAAAATACAGTTGCATCCTTACAAGATACATATACAGTTCATCCTGAAGTAATCATGCTGGTAAGGTAGAAACTAAAAATCTCAACCACAACTGCCTAGGAGATCAACTAGAGAGAGGAGATCAGTCATTGCAAATGATTATATATAGTTTATCTCCAATAGCATGAGTTTGACATAAGGCTAGAGGATGACCCCACATCCTTGAATGAGGCCAAACTCAACATTCACTCCACTAAGTGGTCAAATGTCATGAAAGATGAGTTAAAATCCATAAAGGACAATGATGTTTGGGATTTAGTAGAGTTGCCTGAAGGAAAGAAACCGATTGGTTGTAAATGAGTATTCAAAACCAAGAAGGATTCGAAAGGTAATGTCAAAAGGTATAAGGCACATCTTGTCACAAAGGGATTCACTCAAAGAAAGGGCATTGATTATAAGGAGACTTTCTCCCTAGTTTTCATGAAGCATTCTTTTAAGATTATTATGGCACTCGTGGTTCACTTTGACCTGAAGTTATATCAAATGGATATTAAGATTGCCTTTCTTAATGGTAGCATTGAGAAGGAAATCTGTATGGTGCAACCATAAAGTTTTAAAGTGAAAATTTCATAATATTTGGTTTGCAAATAAAGAAATTTATTTATGGTTTAAAGCAAGCATCCCGTCAATAGTATTTGAAATTTGATCAAGTAATATCCGACTTTGATTTTAAGGAAAATATAGTTGATCAATGTATTTACCATAAATTTAAAGGGAGTAGATTTATATTTCTTGTGCTATATGTGGATGACATTCTATTAGCAAGTAACGATATAGATCTTCTACTTGAGATCAAGAGTTTACTCTCAAAGAATTTTGAGATGAAAGATCTTGGAGACGCTTCTTTTGTGATAGGCATCCAGATTCAACGTGACAGGACACATGGAATATTAGGTTTATCACAAAAGGCCTATATCGATAAAGTGCTAGATAGATATGACATGAAGAATTGCTCTTTGGGTGATGCGCCTGTCACTAAGGGAGATAAGTTAAGTTTACTCTAATGTCCCAAGAATGATCTACGGAGAGAGCAAATGAAAGACATTCCATATGCATTGGCTGTTGGATGTCTGATGTGTGCTCAAGTTTGTACCCATCCAGAATAGAATATACCATTGAGAAACTTGATCAATCATGGGATTGATCTCTGGAAGACTGTCAAGAAGGTAATGCGATATCAATAGAAGACTACATGAAATCTGATCAGTTGCAGCTGATCGGATACACAGATTCAGATTATGTTGTATGTATCGACAATAGGAAGTCCACTTCATGTTATATTTTCCTTATTGTAGGAAGATGGTGGATTTAGTCGAGAGGCCATTACAGCTACACTGTGATAATAAGAGCTATAGAGCTCTACTACAATAGTGACAAGAGTTCAGTAAAGTCGAAGCATATCGACATCAAGTTTCTTGTCATCAATGATAAAGTTCAGAATCATATTTTGTCTGTTGATAGTGATGACACTATTCTTAACATTACAGATTCACTCATTAAAGGACTTTCACCTTAAGTATTCTTAGAGCATATTGCTCATATGGGGATGACTAGTCATTATGATATCCTGATTTTGTGGGAGTGGATAATTTTATGTAACAGACATTATTTCTAAGTGCACTTTATGGATATTTGTTGATTCTGATAAATTTATAACTGCTTTTCTTAAAGTTTACTTTTGCGCATTTGAGTTTGTTGAATTAGCAGTTAGACTCGTTAGAGTCATAAAGTTAGACTCGTTGGAGTCATAAGGCTAGACTCGTTGGAGTCATAAAGTGGAAACCAGTTGGAATTGTACCTTATTTGATCAGAGGACATTTCCATGACACACGTCCACATTTGATCTATGTCGTTAGGGGTTCTGAAACTTGTGATGTGGAAGGTCCTACCTCGATTATACAGAAGGTAACGATCGCCATGTTCGGTGGCAGGCCTCTTAATGGACCAGATTGTTTTGAAACGTGGTTTGTCGGCGGTTAAAGTTTTGACGTTATAAAGTTATGCATAATATCTTTTCAGTATGACTTGCTTGGCCCAAGTGGGAGATTGTTAGACTTATTATGTTTTAAAGTCTAATTTATTTTGGGCCTAATCAAGTCAATTGGATATTTGCACCGCCCACTTAACCTATGTTGTTTGACCCAATAAAGAATTGATCAAACCTAAATGGTTTGGGTCTAGACACGTTTTCAATTACACTTAGCCATGAGTGTATTTAAATTAGAATGTGGGACTCATCACACGTGTGGAACTCGTGTTATAAATCAAGGGCCTAGATCTATGATGAGTTGAACTAGGGTTTCTTGATGCTATATATACCATGAGTAGGGTTCCCTCTCCACCAACAACAATAACCTCTCTCTTGGAGGCCTCTCATCTCCTCTAAGAATAAAGAAGAGAACTTGGTGGCTGGAGAGAAGAATCTCTCCCTCAACTCCGGCGTCCTCGAGATCGTGCAACTTTCGGCATCCTCTTCGTGTTCGTGATGGAATCAGGTATGCCTAAAACCCTCCTTCCCTTTGATCATGATAAAGAGGCTTACAGTATATATGTAGATCTTATACGGAATTAAATTTAGATCTATCATTTAGGACTGCGATCATGGTAGCAGTCCTCAAAAAAAGACTGCGACCTTGGTCGCAGTCTTCAGAAAAAGACTGCAACCTTGGTCGCAGTTCTTAGAAAAGACTGCAACCAAGGCAACAGTTTTCATAAAAACACTGCGACCTAATCACAGTTCTTATATAAAACTGCGATCATGATACCAGCACCCAAAATTGTGGTTAAAATTCAGCCACATTGCGCCAGCTGAGAGAGTTTCTCTCAGCTGGCGGCTGAGTTACAGATCCCTCTCTCTCCCTCTCTCTCTCTCTATATATATATATATATATATATACACGCGCGCGTGCACATACGCACATACATAACTCTTTATTTAAATTATTTTTTTACATATTTTCTTTTTCCAAACTCTCTAGAAGATTTCGAGGGGACTCGAAATTGAGCTGAATGGAATTGGAATGCATATGGAATATAATAAAATAGAGCCATTTTGAAGTTCCTTATGAAATGAGGCATGAAACAGAGCCACTATAAAGAAGTTTGGGAGTTACAAAGGAAGCTTCATAAATATCTAGTGGGTTATAGTGCAACCATTCTCAACATGTCTCATTACATAGTTTATCTGTTTTCTATTTCCGTTTAATTCGTGTTTTTCCTAGTCGGCATATTACAATTTCAACTGTTTGTATGCCACTGAATATCCTTCTCTGAGAAAGAGCTTTCATCTTCGGATGATCATGAGGAAATAGGCGGGGACTATTATTACTAAAGAATCAAAATCACTCTTAATTATGTAGCTATTTAATGAGTTTGTAATATCTCCTAATTAAAAATACTGTATTTCTACTTTTATTAATTTTATTTAGATTACTTATTATTATGATTAATTTATTTTGTTCATGTGTATAAATATATGTGCATACATATTTTTTATTTGCATCTTATACAAGTATATATATGCATTATATTTTATACATTATTATTAGCATTATTATTATTATTATTATTATTATTATTATTTTATTGTTAGTATTATTCCTAATTGATCTTCTTTTTCAACCCATAATCCAAGTATCTAATAAAGCATAACCCATTTAACTCATACCCAAAAATAAAATAAAATAAAACAAAATAAATAAATAAAGTTTAAACAAAAAAATATAATAATATATAATTGTGTGTTTAAATTTTTTATTTCAAGTTTGAACTCTTATCCTTTTACCAAATCTTAATACCTGAACCATAATGCCACATTGGCGTGTGATTAGATTGAAAATCTAAATTATTTAAATAAACCTAAAGTCAAATCTAAATTTCAAATTCTAACTGAAAGATCTCAAGAGATCTTTAGGGATCTTATCTTAACAATCTGATTGCTAAAAATTCTAAAAGATAAGAAGAAGAAAGAACGACAATCAGAAAAAGCTCTCAACCCATCATTTCTCATCCTCTTCACCCTCCTTGGAGTTGGAGTTGATAGTGACAGGGAACGGGTCCGAGGCGTGGAGGTTGAGAAGGAGGCGTGGAGATTGAGAAGCAGGCTAAATCCAAGTAAGTAAAAATTCAATTGTTATGAATTAAAATATTTAATTGAAATAGTATGATTAAAAAATTCTATTTTTGTTATGAAACCTAGATCTCCCATAATATGTAAATTTATATGAATTAAAGTTTAATAACATATCATAATTTAAAATCCCTTCTTTTATGAAACTGAAAATTCATCCAATAATATAAATAGAAGTTTAATAACATATCATGATTTAAAGTCTCTTCTTTTATGAAACTGAAAATTCATCCAATAATATAAATAGAATGAATTTGTATAGATTAAAAAATTCTAATTAAATTGAAATTACCAAGCTAGATTCATCTTCCCATAAATCTTTTTCATAAAAAAAAACATCACCTTTGTTTAAATAAAACATATAAAAGAAATATACTATAACCCTAATTAGATTATAGAAAAAAAAGAAATTCAAGTTTATAGAAAAAAAATGAGAAAAAGAAAATATTCAAAAAAAAAAAGATTGCAGACTGCTCTCGGCCAAGCCGAGAGCAGCTGCCTCTCCCCAAATTAGGCCAGGCCCAGTGGCCTGGGCTACCACTGGGCCAAAACCAAAAAAAAAAAAAAAAAAGAAAGAAAAAGAAGGCTGGGCCGCACTGGCCCAGCCCCACAGGAAAAAAAAAAGGAAAAAAAAGGAAACTGAGCTGTCATTGGCCCAGCCAAAAGAAAAGAAATAAAAATGTAAAAGGAAACTGGGCCTGGCTTATTGGGCCAGGCCAGAAAATAGAAAATAAAAGGAAAAAAATACAAATTATTCTGAAGCCCAACTCCAGAAAACTCATTTCAGTCCAGCCCAGATGTTATAGATTCTAATCTATTTTAACCCGAACCAATACAAAAACAGACCCGTTAACTTATTGAAAAACAATTGTTTTTGGCTAGATAAAAATTTGAAATAAATAAATAAAAATAGGGATAAATATCTAGATAGCCTGTAGCATCTACTGAAAAATTTTGGGGTTAATTGCAATGTTGGACTGAAACACTGCTTTTTAAGTAGAAACTCGCTACTTCAACATTCAGACCCGTTAAGGAAAATGCATGTTTTAATCATTTAGACCCCAAAAAAAATCAGTAAATAAAATATAAATAATATTATAAACTCAGTGTATCATTCTACAACTTGTTTTAAGATCTGGACCATCCGTATTTAATTTAAAATATTGAATAACATCAAGTAACATATCTTTTGTAAAATTCAATAAATGTAAATTTGATATCTTATGTAAAAATTCATATGTATTTAATGTAGATTCTTTGATTTGGTTATCGGACTCGTGATAAGTTCAGGTGAGTGTTCTTTATTTTCTTATTGAGCATTTCGATATTATTTTATCTGAGTGTTTTCTTTGTCTAAATCCTTATTTACCATTGTTTACATGTATTTGTGTTTTATTTTATCATTTCATGTGACTATTTGATGTATTTTATCAATGTTATTACCTGTATCACTTTATGAGACATGATTGAACATTCACCATATTTATTTTACTACTGATCTGAATATTTAATAGCGTCATTTCATGTACCACTATTGATTTAGGACTAGTTGAGGTACACCTTATACTGTGACTTCATTCCATCTATTGATCAGTTGAACTACTTCATATTTGAGGATAGAGGACCGATCTTATGCATACTGTTTGTCAGCAGATGTTGGTGATTATTCTGATTAGAATTTCTGTGGATATCGTGAAAGTCTTAGACATGACATTGCTTTAACCGATGATTGACCTACCGATACTTGGATTGGCATTGACATAGTTAGAGTTGATGTTGACCTGAAATTGATGTATTTGATTAGTGGACTCGATGATGATGGACTTGATCTTGGGTTGGGGAGTAGGCATAGATTGGGTAACCTGAGCTAGTGCATGTATGAACATAATTAATTAGTTACTTAGATTTTCTGAATCTTGTGATTGAGCTTAATAGAAGTGGGAATACATGATGATCTTAATTAGATTAGATAGTGATGATTGGTTAAATATAGATAATTATGTTTTTATATGTTGGGACCTGGATATATCGGTGAATTGCAGTTATTCCTAGTGATTGCAGTTATTCAGTTGTAGAGATAGAGTTATAGTATGAGTGATTTTATTGATATCGGTAACCACATTATATATATATATATCTTGGAGTTTAATAACAGTTATTATCTGATCTCAGTTATTGGTGGTTATAGGATTAGAATAGATTGGTATCGATAAGAGGATTAATTACCGATTCATTGAGATGGTGATTACTGTATCGGACACTGGACTTGGGTTCAATGTTGATATTCACAGTGATTGATTTGAGACTTTGAGTTGATGGACTAGTTACTGATATCACTTTAGTACGGAGAGACGAGATATTGATTAATTCTAGATAGGACTATCCATTGAGCAGTATCTAGTCTTGTTATATATGAATGCATGTTACTGAGAGTTATTGGGAAAAGATTGTTTGACCGTAACACCCTGTACAATTCTATTGTTCATCGTATACACGGTTACTGTTACCGTTCACTGTTACTAATATTGTTCACCGTGTATACGATTACTGATTGACTGTTACTGTACTGTTATCGTTACTGTCACCGCATCGTCCCAGTGTTATAGGTAACATGAGTATTGATTGTTTTTACTGAATTCAATAATAAAGTAATTGAACAACTTACACCGGGATTGGGAAAATTGATGGAGGAGACAACGTCTGTATTTTGGGTGGACTTAGGATACAGATTGCGCAGCCGACTGAGGGTTCCACTGCAGGGTTCCTGGGGGATGACTGACATCCCATCTGTACTGTTATTGTTCCACTGTTTTCACAGAGAGTTTACTGTTACTGTTACAGAGTACCTAGCGGTACGGCCTGGTTCAGTGCCAGGAAACTGAGGTCGTGGTTCACGGTATGTACGGAACCCACCTAAAGCATGGACAACGTCTCCAACCAATCAGTTTCGACAACTTAGGACTTCGATTGACATGTGTGATAGGCGTAGTATGGGATGCGTCTATTACAGGTGACAATTGGTGTTCGCTGACATAATAAATAATAATGAACTGTTTATAGTGTATTGTGACTGACCGTAATCACCTGACTGTACATATATATAGCTAAGATAGACATATGATCATACACATGACCAGATTTGTATACCAGACTAGTGACATATGCGAGGTTACACATCTTGACCTCAGTTGTTTGTTTATAGTTGTGATAGTTGTCTTTTATCTTCATTCATGTTGTTATTCAGTTATCCTTCAGTTGTCTGTTTATTACTTTATTTAGTTATCTTCTGACTGCAGTTTATCTTGTTGTTATTCTGTGCACATTGTTTATATGCACGAGCAGTCCTTTTTACACACACACACTCATTAGGCCGCTTTGACGACCCTGGATTCGCACGTCCAGGGTATTAGACATTTTCTTATATTGTTCAGGTGTTCGTGTGATCTTACGCTTCGCGAGAAGTTAGAGTTTCTCTCTTTGATTTTGGTATTCTTACCTCTTGTTATTCCTATTTCTGTAGTCTTCTTGATTTCATGTATAGTCTTTATTCTAGTTCTTTTTATGTGATATCATGCATGAATGCTTATATGTTACATTGCAGTGATCGTTGATTATTATGGTTCAGATCTATAGCTTGTTCAGGTTACTTTAGGCTTAGCGTGTATACGTGGGGTATTTTTCTCGCGTATATACGTCGCCGACTCTCGTCGCGACCCCGTTTCCGCGTATTTTGAGAAGCGGGGCGTGACAGAGTTCCTCCTCAAAACATATCTAATTGATCATATGAGCTGGCACTCGTGTCTTGAGCATTCAAAACACAGATCAAGGGTGGAAATAGAAGAACCAGACCAGCCTACTCTACAGCATTCAAAAAATTCATAATTGTTTACATCTTCAGATACAAAAAAGAGAGAGAGATTTGAAGAAAGTTTGATCAGTTGGTCTCCTACATGGCCTCCTTATCTGACTGGTTGCGGCCAGAAACAAAAGAGATGAGAGATGTCCTGTATAGATTTGATCCCCTAACCATCACATATCAAGCTATCTCATATTCCACCACTTTCATGGACTCTCTGTGACTTACAAGGTTACATCATTTCAGCCACCATGTTTCTCATCTGCTGCTGGACATAAAACAGCATTCACCAAACCAATTACCTACTGCAGGTTACACGTGTCGGTCTTCAGTGGGACCCACTATCGGTCGTCGCCATGCATCGGACGAAACCGGCGAATGCTGCTCGGCGCCGGACATGCATCGTGGACGGAGATGGCGTGTGCCGACGGACCACTGTACGCTGCCACATCACCGTCACGAGTCATCGGGCGGTTGGCGATGGGCCAATGGACCTGACCACATCGGTCCTTTTAAGTCCCATCATGGTCCGTTGCTTTACAAAGGGCCTAGTTCTTTGGCCCACGCCAACTTTGGAAATGGAAGTCTAGTTCATGAACCCACTTTCGAATTGACCCTTCGTTTCTAAGAACTAGGAAAATGAATTCTTGAGCTAGACTTTGCAAGCTGAAGTGGAAGCGAGATTGTGGAGTTATCTTTATATCCACGGCTCTTCTTGCTTTAAACTTCTTTATCGCAAACTAATATTTGTAAAACTCATAATTCACAACAAAGCTAGTTGCAGTGTAGAAAAGCAGAAGCAACATACTAAAAGAGAGTGTAGGGCCAAGGAGAAGAAGGAACACTCTTTTTTAAGAGAGAGAAGTGCACGACTCTTTACAAATAGTGCACATTAGTGAGACAGCCATGAGCACACACAGCACACTGATAAGTGTATAAAGAAGCTCTCGAAGTCGAGGACAAAGACTCTTAACAGAGAGAGGAATGGAGGAAAATGAGCTTGGGTGGTGCATTTGATTATTGATCCAAATGAGAAACATTTCTGCTGCCAGTTGAGTCCATGCACGTCGGCAACGTGCACAATTATCATTTTTTTGCCCAACCATTTGCTTTCTGGGGATTGGGAATTTGTCAAATCACACGCTTGGGGTTTCTGTCAGTTGGAAAGATATTGGCCAGTGCAAAGTGAAAATATCCCAGTGCTTTTAGCAGTGAGCGAGTTGGATGAGTTTTGAAAGGAAAGAGAACTGTTGAATGGAGTGTGCTCACCAAATTCTCCCAACAATTCTGGGTATTTTGAGGGCAATGCCCTTATGAGGACCAGCGAATGGTGCAGTACTTGATCATAGGTTAGTTTGGTTATCTGTAATTTTGAGAAAAACATGTAGCTATATGCCATGCATTGGATTTGAACTATGTGTATAGTTTGATGAAAACTAATATGAAAAGTTAGCCTTGGTGTAGACTATCAAAAAATTCCTACGGACAAAGCCTCAGACGCGAACCTCCTAGACACGGAGGTCGCGTTTTAATGCCAGACGCGGAGGTCGTGTTCCAATGCCAGACGCGGATCCCGCGTTCCAGCCTCTGACGTGGAGGTCGCCAGACGCAGACCTCGCGTTCCAATATCAGACGCGAAGGTCGCCAGACGCGGACCTCGCGTCATTTGTCAGACGCGGACCTCAGCCAGCTCCGCGTCTCAACTCAAACGCACGCCTGAGCAGCTCCGCGTTCCAACACAGACGCAGGCCTGTGAGCTCCGCGTCTCAACATCAGAGCGAAGTCCGCGTCCAGAGCGAGACTCGCATTTTGTTATAATTGAGCCACGAACTTGGTCAGTTACACCTCGTTTTCTCTCCACATAATGGGGAATAACTTCCCATTATGGAGAGATTTAAGGAGTTGGTTACACCCCTCCCATTATGGAGAAATTTAAGGGTTGGTTATACCTCAATTTCTCTATAAATAGCTATGAATAGCTAGAGAGAGGGGGGTTTCTGGAAGGAGACAACTCTGAAAAAGGACCCCGGGGGGAGGGGACCTCTTCTAAAAGGGCTGAGGAAGAGAGTCCCGATGGAGGATTCCAAGAAGCCATAGGCAAGGGGGAAAGCTACCTCGCCAGAGTTCGGCCCTGAAACTCTTGCAGCCTGGGAAGAGTTCAACTCTTTCTGTTAACTTGCTGAGTTCAAGTTCTTTAAATCTCTTTGAGATTCTATTACCGATAGGAGCTGTACTACTCCGTCAGTAGATCCAAAGAGAGAATCCACACGAGAAACTTGACGTTCGACCGGTCAACGGAGAACAAGACTCACTCTCCACCGCCACGTGAAGAACCCAGCTTTAAATAAAGAGGAGAATCAATCAAGAGATTTCCTCTCTTTTGTAATCGGATTGTACCCGTTGTAATCTTCTATTCAATTAAAAGAATTTTGCAATTGTGATTTTTCCGACGCGTACAAGAGATGGCGACTCCGCTGGGGAAACATCTTTCTCAACCAACGCGAAAGTGGTGGCACAAACTGACGTCAAGATGCTTGGATTTACAGTCGAATCACTTGTGATCGAATTCGACTAAGAGAAGTTGAACTCCCCAAAGCTTCGGGAGTCTCCCGTGGAGATAACATGGTTAGTCCCAACGTCTTTTCAGAGACCCGCGCCATGACCCACGGTTAGGATGGCAATAGAGACCGATCTCCCTCCGTTCTTTTCAAGGCACTTCCAGTTCCGGATGCCGGGGGTTCTCAACAACCTCTGTGACTCAATCGGAATGCCGACGAGAGACGGCGAAGGCGTTGCACTCATCGTCAGCAGACAGGAGTGGTTGCAACATCATATGTGGCCCGCATCAATGTCTCCTACGAGACCCGCGAGGCCAATAATGATGAAGGCAAATCTCGCCGCAAAACTCCTTCCAAGGCTCAACAAACTCAATTTGCAGGGGGTTCGCATCAACCCCTGCGAGCCAAGCGGATTGCTGATCGTCGACAAAGACGTCAAGTTCACCTTCAGCAAACAGAGCTCGCTTTCACCCCCGCGTTTCGGCACCAAACGCGAAGTTCGGTTTAAGCCCCGCATTTTTGCAACAAAACGCGACGCTCGCGTTCACGAGCTGCGCGTTTCAGCGCCAAAACGTGAAGTTCGCGTCCAGCCTCAAACTGTGCAAAAACGCGGAGAATGCGCGACCCACATTCAGCCTAAGGCCGCGCCAGGACATGACCTTAGCGTGCAAGAGTCGCTGACAGTGTTAAAGGATGACCTTCGCGTATCTATTCAAAAAGCGCAAGACATGCGTTTAGCAGGAGGTGAGCCAGAATGAGATCATCGCGTTTCACTTCAGAAATGCGAGGTTCGCATTCAGCCCTAAGATGCCATGTTCAAATGTGAACTGAGAAGCTCTCATCCCATGGGTTCGAGTGCCTTTGCGAGCAGTTCATCTGGCGGTGCTCTTTGATTGTCACTACAACTTTCAGATGACTGAACTGTCAGTTTTTAGCCTGTAAGGCTTCAAACTCAAACTCCTCCAAGAAATGCGGACCTCGCGTCCTTTCTCAGTCAAACGCAGAGGTCACCAGACGCAGAGCTCGCGTTCCAATGTCAGACGCAGAGGTCGTCAGACACGGACCCACGTCCTTTCTTAGTCAGACGCGGAAATCGTCAGAAGTGAACCTCGCGTCCTTTCTCAGACGCAGAAACACGAGCCTGAGTAGAAGGTTTGCTACAAACCTTGAGGGACTTGGTCCCATCCTCTCCTCCAAAATCTCCTACCAATTCTCATCCAAATGGTAGGGCCACAAAAATACTTGTGTTCATCTCCCTAATGAAACGAACTGGGATTTGTCATGTTAACAATAAACCGCTGACAAACCAGATTTTTCAATCCCCAGTGATTTCTGTCAAGTTAATACCTCTAGGAAATCAATGATTGTCACGTTAATACTAAACCTCTGACAGTTCATTTTATTTTCCACAAAAATCCCCTACCAATTCTCTTCCATAGAGTGGTAGGTCCACAAATACAATCATTGTTAAGTTTAATATCAAACCTCTGACAATGAAAAGTTTCAATACTCCCCAGCGAGTACAAGCTTCACTTGCCGCTCCTCTACATGGAGTCACAAATCAACCAAATTGTCAAGTTAATACTACACCTCTGACATTCCAAACTTCACTTGTCAATTCTCATCAATAGAATGACAAGTCCTCAAAATTGCTCATATCGCAAACCAACTACTGTCATGTCAACATTACACCTCTGACAAACTACTGTTATGTTAATACTACACTTCTAACAGTGATTAAGTTGCTGCCAAGTTCAATATTAAACCTCTGACAGTCACTTTTCCTCAGGCTTTCATATCGAAGCTGAGACGAGCGATGCTAAGTTTAATATCACACCTCTAGCATCCAATTCATTATTAAGTTCAACAATACACCTATGACAATGATTTTCCCTCGAACTTCCGTATCGGAATCGAGATGACCAATGCTAAGTTTAACATCACCTCTAGCATTACCTCCACTGTCAAGTTTAACATCACCTATGACAGTGATATCTTCAGTCTCCCCAATGAAACTGAAGTTCTTATGGAGCTAAGTTAACAGTACACCTCTAGCTCACACCCTTGTCAAGTTAATATCATTACTCTGACAAGATTCAATCTGATCCGTTAAGTTAATATCACACCTCTGACGGTAAAGAAATATTTAGATCCATGACGGGTCTAGTCTTACTTGTCATTCTCTTCAATAGAATGACAGGTCCAGTTAAATTGCTTAAATTGCAAAAATCCCATTACTGTTATGTTAAACATTACACCTCTAACAGTAAATCTTTATTTTCTAGGGAAATCAATATTTGTCATGTTAACAATCACCTCTGACAACTCATTCCCTAAAAACCCCCTCCAAAATCCCTTACCAATTCTCATCCACAGAATGGCAGGACCACAAAAAGCCTGTGATTATTTCCCCAGTGAAATAATCACAAATCAAACATGCCAAGTTAACATTATACCTCTGGCATATTCACTGTTTTCTCAGTAGAATAAATTACAAATTGAACCTGTCATGTTAATATCACACCTCTGACAGTAAGGCTTTGATGTTTCCCTGGGGGTAAAATTTCAACTTGTCAATTCTCTTCAATAGAATGACAAGTCCACTCAAAATACTGTTATGTTCAAAATCACACCTCTAACAGTAGACAAATCCCGGTCAAGTTAACATCACACCTCTGACCAAACTTGCTCAAATCGCAAGACAAATCTCGGTCAAGTTAACATCACACCTCTGACCAAACTTGCTCCAATCGCAAGACAAATCTCGGTCAAGTTAACATCACACCTCTGACCAAACTTGCTCCAATCGCAAGACAAATCCCGGTCAAGTTAACATCACACCTCTGACCAAACTTGCTCCAATCGCAAGACAAATCCCGGTCAAGTTAACATCACACCTCTGACCAAACTTGCTCAAATCGCAAGACAAATCTCGGTCAAGTTAACATCACACCTCTGACCAAACTTGCTCCAATCGCAAGACAAATCCCGGTCAAGTTAACATCACACCTCTGACCAAACTTGCTCAAATCGCAAGACAAATCATGGTCAAGTTAACATCACACCTCTGACCAAACTTGCTCCAATCGCAAGACAAATCCCGGTCAAGTTAACCTCACACCTCTGACCAAACTTGCTCAAATCGCAAGACAAATCCCGGTCAAGTTAACATCACACCTCTGACCAAAATTTCAACTCGTCAGTCCTCTTCAATAGGATGGCGAGTCCACCAAACTGTGCAAATTACAGAATCTCTTGGTCAAGTTAATACTACACTTCTGACCAAAGTTGCTCATATTGGAAAATCAATCGCTGTTAAGTTAGCATTACACTTATGACAGTGATCTCCTCGATTTTCTCAGTGAAAATGAGATCTTTCAATGCTAAGTTAAACATCACACCTCTAGCATGCATTTCATTGTTAAGTTAACATTACACCTATGCCAATGATCTTCTTTCAATTTTCTCAATGAAAATGAGATTTTCGTGGTGCTAAGCTAATATCACACCTCTAGCACACATTTTTGTCAAGTTAATATCACACCTCTGATAATTCAATTTGCTCAAATTATAAATCCAAACTTGTCACGTTAACATTACACCTCTGACGGTAAAAATCTCCATGGATTTAACAAATCCAATCTCACTTGTCATTCTCTTCAACAGCATGACAGGTCCACTTAAATTGCGTAGATCGCAAAATCAATCGCTGTTATGTTAATATCACACCTCTGACTGTAAACTTTCATTCCCAGCAGAGTTCTAGTCATGTTAACACTAAACCTCTGACGATAGACTCTGGCATAATCCCAGCGGATCAAACTCACTTTTTATTCTCATCAATAGAATAACAAGTCCACAAAACTTGTTCAAAATACAAGTCCAGATCTCACTGTCAAGTTAACATCACACCTCTGACAGTAACCTTCTCAAATTTCTCCATAGAGTTATTTAATTTGCTAAGTTAATATCACACCTCTGACAATTAAAACTCTTTCAAAGAATTTTTGAGCATGACCTTCGTGTCTCAAGCACAGAGCCACGTCTCAACGAGCTTAAGAGTTGCGTCTCAACAGTAAGTAAAGGCTGTGTCTCTACAACAATTGAGAGCCTCGTCTCTATAACAATTGAGAAGTATTTCTCTACAACAATTGAGAGTCGCATCTCAACTTTGGTAAAGTTCGCGTCTCCACTTGATCAGTGTGCCAGAACCGCGTCTGTGAGAACTGCATCCTCTCTCCCGCCAATACAAAGAGTATGTCTCTGTTACTGCAAATCAGTTCAACAGTACACTGGCAAAGGCAATTGACAACTCTACTGGTTCAACAATACACCGACAATTAAATTACAACGATCATTTCTGGCGGCTTCAAAGGGTTCCACAGTACACTCACGAAGACCATAGTCCAGACAAGATCAAGCTTGGAGTATTGTCAGTCCAACCATGAGAAGAGCGAATTCAGCTAAAGTCCAAAGTATTTCGAAATCCGTCCCAGCCAACTGCGAAATATCGAAAACTTTGGAGGGGGTTCTGTAGACTATCAAAAAATTCCTACGGACAAAGCCTCAGACGCGAACCTCCTAGACGCGGAGGTCGTGTTCCAATGCCAGACGCGGATCCCGCGTTCCAGCCTCTGACGCGGAGGTCGCCAAACGCAGACCTCGCGTTCCAATATCAGACGCGAAGGTCGCCAGACGCGGACCTCGTGTCATTTGTCAGACGCGGACCTCAGCCAGCTCCGCGTCTCAACTCAAACGCAAGCCTGAGCAGCTCCGCGTTCCAACACAGACGCAGGCCTGTAAGCTCCGCGTCTCAACATCAGAGCGAAGTCCGCGTCCAGAGCGAAACCCGCATTTTTGTTATAACTGAGCCACGAACTTAGTCAGTTACACCCCGTTTTCTCTTCACATAATGGGGAATAACTTCTCATTATGGAGAGATTTAAGGAGTTGGTTACACCCCTCCCATTATGGAGAAATTTAAGGGTTGGTTACACCTCAATTTCTCTATAAATAGCTATGAATAGCTAGAGAGAGGGGGGTATCTGGAGGAGACAACTCTGAAAAAGGACCCGGGGGGAGGGGACCTCTTCTAAAAGGGCTGAGGAAGAGAGTCCCGATGGAGGAATCCAAGAAGCCATAGGCAAGGGGGAGAGCTACCTCGCCAGAGTTCGGCCCCGAAACTCTTGCAGCCTGGGAAGAGTTCAACTCTTTTTGTTAACTTGCCGAGTTCAAGTTCTTTAAATCTCTTTGAGATTCTATTACCGATAGGAGCTGTGCTACTCCGTCAGTAGATCCAAAGAGAGAATCCACATGAGAAACTTGACGTTCGGCCGGTCAACGGAGAACAAGACTCACTCTCCACCGCCACGTGAAGAACCCAGCTTTAAATAAAGAGGAGAATCAATCAAGAGATTTTCTCTCTTTTGTAATCGGATTGTACCCGTTGTAATCTTCTATTCAATTAAAAGAATTTTGCAATTGTGATTTTTCCGACGCGTACACTTGGCAGCTAGGATCTTTTTGGAATGGCAGTTCCAAACCTGGAATTGATTGGAAAAAATAGGCTTCTTACTTTTTTTCATGGATTTTTCAAAGAACCAAACAAAGCCACAACATTTTGCATGACTGCAAAGACTTTGTCATTGAGATATGATGACACTCACATAAGAACTCATGGTCAAATGAATTAGATTCAATTAGCTTTGGAAATAATGCAAATATTATCTTTGTATAATTATGAAAAACTGGAGTGGACTCTGGAGCTGCAAGAGCAGTGGACTAGCATAACACCATTGCCAATGATGTGCGAGACAATATGGATGATACTAACTGGGAGGAACATTGAGGTCTAGGGATATCTATAAAGCTCGTATTTTGCATTCAGATTCTTTTTGTACCTAAGAAGGTTTTCTTGGAAAAGTAGGCTCCATGTGTACAAATATTAATTCCAAATCTTCCTTCAGTCCTTTTCTCTGATTTTCGAGAGAACCAAACATAAAATTTTGGATGATAATTGGAGATTTTGTCATTCATATGACCTATAACGCAAACACAAAAAGAAGAAGAAAAAAA